>CAUYPK010145489.1:0-22641 GCA_963574355.1 Loris lydekkerianus
ATGGAGCTGGAACATATTCTTCTTAGTAAAGTATCCCAAGAATGGAAGAAAAAGTATCCAATGTACTCACCCCTACTATGAAACTAATTTAGGGTTTTCACATGAATGCTGTAACCCATTTTCAACCTAGGAATAGGGGGAGGGGGGAAAGGGAAGGGAGGAAAGGGGGAGAAGGGTGGAAGGAGGGGGATTGGTGAGAATACATTTGTGGTGTATCTTACAATGGTATATGTGAAACTTAGTAAATGTAGAATGTAAATGTCTCAACACAATAACTGTGAAATTGCCAGGAAGGCTATGTTAACCAGTGGGATATAAATGTGTCAACAGGTCTGTGAAACTAGCGTATGATGCCCCATGATCATACCAATGTACACAGCTATGATTTAATAAAAAAAAAAAAGATAGTTATTTCTAACATTCCAGAGTGTTATGTAGAGCTTCCATAGACATAAAGAAGTTAAAATTGTAAATAACATTATAGTATATAATATGCTCTAGAGTTTTCATTTTGTTTAAATTCAATGATTTCTTAAAACTGGTTTTTATATGTATAAATTATTACATTTACCAAATGTACCACAAATTATTTTATAAATATTTACACATATAAACTGTGAAGCACAAAAATAAATTGAGAAGTAGAATTGCTGTACATGTAACTTTTTTTAAAAATTAACTTTATATATCATGTTGTACACCAAAATGTTTGCAATAATCCATGTTTTCATGGGGGGGATATTCCTTTATCTTTGAGTTGGAAAGACTCTTTCATATAGTAAACTTCATATTTAGATCACTTTGGAGTAAGTTTGATTCGTATTTCTGAAAAACCAAAAGGGCAGCACTGTGAAAAATGTACCAGGTGGTTTTTATTGCATACCTTAATTTATACTTCTCTAATTAACTTATAAGTAAAGTTAATACATGTTTTTCTGTTGTAAAAGGAAATATCAGGGCCACAAAATGGGAATTTTCCAAAGGTAAGGAAATGAACAGTATTGAAAAAGAGAAAGAATTTTTTTTTTTTTTTTTTCCTTCTGGGTAGATGCCCAGTAATGGGATTACAGTATCAAATGGGAAGTCCAGCTTGAGTTTTTTGAGGGTTCTCCATACTTTCTTCCTAAAAGTTGTATTAGTTTACAGTCCAACTAGCAGTGTAAAAGTGTTCCCTTCTCTCCACATCCACACCAGCATCTGCAGTTTTGAGATTTTGTGATGTGGGCCATTCTCGCTGGGGTTGGATGATATCTCAGGGTGCTTTTGATTTGCATTTATCTAATAAAATTAGGAACAATTGGCATTATTGGGCATCTACCCAGAAAGAAAAAAATTCTTTTACCATAAGGACACTTGCACTAGACTGTTTACCACAGCTCAATTTACAATTGCCAAAATGTGGAAATAGCCTTAAATGCCCAGGAATCGATTAACAAACTGTGGTATATGTATGCTATGGAATACTATTCAGCCATTAAAAAGATGGAGACTTTATATATTTTGTATTAACTTGAATGGAAGTGGAACACATTATTCTTAGTAAAGCATCATAAGAATGGAGAAAAAAGAATCCTATGTACTCAATTCTCATATGAGGACAGTTGATGACCTAGTACATGATGGGGGGGGGAGGTTGGGGGAAGAGAAGAGCAGAGAGGGAAGGGCAGGGGGGAGGGAGAATGGGAGAGCCAAAAGAGGAAAGGAAGGAGGGGGCTGGGGGTTATGGTATGTGACAGACCTTTTGGGGGGCAGGACATAATTGTAAGAGGGACTTTATCTAACAAATGCAATCAATGTAACCTGGTTCTTTGTACCCTCAATGAATCCCCCAAAATAATAAAAAAAAAAAATAAAAACAGAAAAAATAAATAAAAGAAAAAGAGAAAGAAGAGAGTACTTGGGTCTGGATTCATGTCACAGCTTTATCATTAGTTTACCTGTGACTAAGTGAGTCACTTAAAATTCTGGACCTCGATTTCCTAATATGTACAAAAAAGGTCAGACTGTATAATGGGAATATCTCTTCCCTAGCCAATTTTATATTGAAATTTCATGGAACTGGTAATACAAATACAATACTTTGTTCATAAAAGTCCATTGTCTGAAGGGAAAAATGATTTTTGTCATGACACAATGACACACCAAAATTTCATTGAGATAAAGTAGAAATAAAAGCAGAGAAAATAAAGAGATTTGATGAGTGGAAGTACATTTTCTCTAGGACAGCATAGATAATACAAGAAAAAAGATTCCCAATAACAGCCCTTGATTTTGAGATTCTATGGAGTTCTATGATATTTGGATTAAAAACGAGGAGAGAGGGCAGCACCTGTGGCTCAGTGAGTAGGGCGCCAGCCCCATATACTGAGGGTGGCGGGTTCAAACCCAGCCCCTGCCAAACTGCAACAAAAAATTAGCTGGGTGTTGAGGCGGGCACCTGTAGTCCCAGCTGCTCAGGAGGCTGAGGCAAGAGAATCGCGGAAGCCCAAAAGCTGGAGGTTGCTGTGAGTCCTGTGACATCATGGCACTCAACAGAGGGCGGTAAAGTGAGACTCTGTCTCTACAAAAAAAAAAAAAAACTAGGGGAGAAAGACGTAAGTTTATGAATTTTAAAGAATCATATTTTTAAACTTACTGATACCAGTTTTTCCTTTTAGTGTTTGGTGGTGTTCTTTAGTGCCTGTGTTTAGCAGACATTGAAGTCATCCACATTCTAAATATGAATAAGGGCTGATCCCTGAGTTGCATAAACAGTGGCTGAGGGATCAGTCTACTCTGCAAGCCATGGGTCATTCAACGCTGCTGAGTTTTTAAAAGCTCTTGAAATTTCAGTTTACTTGTAGCTTTAGTCCAAGGGAACACTAGCAGAGTTCCCTCAGAAAGCAGGACATCTTTGCACAGGAATCACATCATAATTCATATTAAAACATTTAGAAATGATAAATGGTTATTTGGACAGACATTCTTAACTCAACAAAGGACTTCTGAAACACCTATGCAAAGGCACAAGAAAAATCTTTATTCTAGTAGAATAAAGGACTCACATTTAAGAATATTTACTTTTTCCTTTTCTGATTGATTTAGTCACAAATGCATATATAAAACATGTTCCTAAGCTGTGTTTAGCTTTTTTTTTTTTAATCCTACTATAAAAACCTTTGTTTCTTTACATTCAGTAGTAAAGTGCATTTTCACTGGATAGTTTCATTGTCACATTTTTTTCTTTTTTGCTATTTCTAAATTGTATTACTGAAACAATACAATGTGTGTTTTCTCAATTTTAAAATGTCAAGAAATGACAGCTTGAGATAGACAAATGTTACCTTAGCAGCATAAAGAAAAAGTGAGCCTAAGGGAAAGATTTTTGGAAAGTTCAAAATATCTGATACACTATTCAAATAAACAAGCTTTGATAGAGTCAACATCATTACCATCATTAGTTATTAGATTTTTACCACTTTGAGAGGATTAACAGTTGTGTACATTTATAATTAAATTTTCTAAAGTTATAAATATTAAAAAGAAGAAAAATAAAATTGTAAATAGTTATTTAATTTTAATGTCTGAAAATATGCTGAAATTTTATTAAATGGCAAGTTTAACTTGACCTGTCTTGTGATAATGGTCAGCAGCACACAAATAATCAAACTGAACTGTTACGCCATTATTCACAATTATTCACAGATTTACTTCATTAAATTATTTTTGTGTGTGTTTGTATATGTCATACATATTCTAAGGCAATTGTCACAAAGCTGAAAATATCAATATCTTATAGCTATTTACTACTTTTCGTAACACAATATGAAGCATCTACTACATATAAATGACTATAAAACAAGTGGTGAAAAATATTAAGGAAAGTTATGGGATGGGCCGTCATAGAGCTTAAAATTTAATGTGAGCAATAGAAATTAAATATTCAGGCTGGGCACCGTGTCTCATGTCCTAGCACTCTGGGCGCCAAGGCAGGCGGATTGCTTAAGATCTGGAGCTTGAGAGCAGCTGGAGGAAGAGCAAGACGCATCTCCACTAAAAACTGACAAACTAGCAGGGCATTGTGGTGGGTGCCTGCAGTCCCAGCTACTCAGGGGCTGAGGCAAGAGGATTGCTTGAACCCAGAAACGTGCGTTTGTGGTAAGTCATGAACTCTATCTAGCCTGAGGTAACAGTGAGACTGTCTCAAAAACAAAAAATTAAATTACATTAACTATTTCACTAAAATACAGTAGGGAAAGAGCTCAGAGAGAACAAAATGCAGGGTACTATCAGAACATTTAAGAAAAACATCTAAATTTAGGTAGACGTTAAGGTTTTCTGAAGGAAAAATAGTTATGCAACTATGGTTAAAATACAGCAAGATATTCCCTATACGAATTGCCCAGTTGTAATAGAAACAACTCTTGTCTGTTGAATGTATTATATTACATTTTACAAACATAGTTCCAAACTGCCATGGCCATACCAAACTATAATGCTGACCCCAAAACCTTCCTATGCAGAAATTTTGGAGGTTGGCAACTGTGCTATTAATAAGCAGGACTGCATCAGGAAAAGTCCTGGGATGTGTATCAAGGGGAAAGGGTTAAATATGGCTTGGGGTCATAAATTACATAATAATCTAACACATTCCAAAACTAAAATGACTGAAAAAAGGGACAGAAAGTAGAGACAAACTATGTAAGGGTCAAGTTAGGGACAGACCAATAAGATGGTAAAAAGCCGATGGTATCTATACAATACCTAATGGTCTAACATTAGAGACTTCTAAATATGACTTGGTGAAAAAAATCTACAATTAGATTTAATTTGAAAATGCATAAATAGAAAATAAAATCAACATATCAGAAGATCCTTATACTTATTCCCCCTCTTGTATTATTACCTTTGGGGAGAGCAAGCTGACATACTATGAGTAACCTCAGGAAGAAACCCTGGGAGTAAGGATCTGGATTCTAGCCCACAGCTGGTAAGGATGTGAGGTCTGGTTTTTTTTTTTTTTTTTTTTTTTTTTTGCTGGGGTTGGTTTGAACCCGCCACCTCTGGCATATGGGGTTGGCGCCTTACTCCTTTGAGCCACCAGCACCGCCGAGGTCTTCTTAAAATCATGTGACTGAGCTTGAATGTGGACTGGTCAGCTCCAATCTAGTCTTGAGATGACTAACACCCTGACTGATAGCTTGACTGATAGCTTGAGGACAAGTGCATGAGGGATTAGAGCCAAAACTCAACTAAACCATTCCCCTATTTCCAACCCATAGAGACTGTGAGATAATCAATGTTGTTTTAATGTGCTATTATATATTTTGGGCTACTATGTTACACAGTGATGGATGACATACACAAACCAAATAACCACCAATGGGAGAATGGATATATAAAGTCCATAAATTTCAATACAATGAAATGTTACCCAGAAATAATTGAAGGATAAAGTACTGGTTTACAAAACAACATGAGTGCATCTTACAGATCAAGTGGGCCAGGTCTAAAAGAACAGATATTGTAGAATATTTTTTCAGGTTACATTAAAAGTACAAGCAAAACTAATCTATGTAGAGAGAAGTTAAAAAGGGTGGTTACTTTATGGAAAATTGAGAAGGGGCAGGGAGGATCCTTTTAAGAGGCTAGAAATATGTTATATCTTAATATTTGAGGTATTTATATCAGGTGCATATTAAGTAAATACTAAGCTAGATTTATGCATGGGAGTTATATACCTTATTCAATATGTTTTATTTCAATATATATTTTTTAAAAATAGGAGAAAACCATTTTTAAAAATATTACATAATAATAAGAATATTATATACTAAATATGCATTGGTTGATATGATTTCTCATGAGGAATCTATGGATCCATTACGAAACAGGTCATAGGATCCCAAAGAGAACCAGTGTAAAAGTGCTCAGGAAGGAAAAACAAGTTTTAGTGGAGCCCAGATTGTCTCTGACAAGAGAAGAATCAAGGAAGTTCCGTTTTACGGAAAGGAAGGTTTCAGGGTTTGTTACAAATACAAGAAATGGTCAAATGCATCACACACTGTTGGGTGGTCAGGTAAGTAAGGTTTAAGTCACCTTTTTTTGGCTCATTGACAAAGAGATCATTTCTGACCGTGAAGAAAGTAGTTTCCTGAAGAAAGAGTAAACTACACTCATCTAGATAATGATTCTGGATAGAAGTGATTTTCAATTCACAGTATAAAATAGAAATAAATTTGAGTCAGTTTCTAGTTGCCATACATTTTTTCTCTAATTATGTATCACAGGCCATCTGAACACACAAGAACCTGTCATACTTAGATCAGAAAAATAAAGTTGAATTTAGGCAAACAACCTGTTATTGTCGAAACGATGCCAAATACCTCTTTAGATTGAATATGATACTTTTTCACTAGTTATACGGCTGTCATACGGCTATCGTTACAAAGTTTCTATATCAGGAGTTTAGTGCTTTTACACATTTTAAACAATCCCACAGGCGTGTATTCTCCAACTCTCTTCACCCCATGAAAATTGGTCATCTATGTTTCTAGATGGAGGATGGAAAATCCAGTAAAACAGTCTTCGTCATTACTCGTGGATTTCCCATCCCTAGTAAAGAACAATTGGCTGTTTTCATGGGGGCAAAAAAAAAAAAAAAAAAAAAGGAGAAACTATTTTGGGAAAACGTGTCCTATTTCATCATTTTAGAATATTGCTTCTATAGGTGTGAAGTTAAATTTATCTTTTGGAAAGAAATTTTGATCATTGTACAGGTCCAAATAACTCAGTAATATATCTCCACCCTGAATTCTAGCTCATGTCGCACAACATGCAAAAACAGGTCATATATGATGGCATGACCCCAGGGCACTGGGCATAGGTTCTATACTGTTACGGTCACAGCCAGGTGGAGAGGGAATCTCTGAGTCAGACTGTTTCACCTAAGAAATGCTCTAACCTACAATCCAACAAGACTTAATGTATGGGATTGAAGGTAGTTGTGAATAAGACACTTGTAATTAGCTTTGAAAAATAAGCTAATGCCTAGATCTCACTCAGGTATAATTTACAATTAAATTTAAGAGGGAACGATTATTAGATTACAAAAATGTAATAAAGAAATGAATCTTACTACAGTGTCTAATAGACTATACCCCCCATGCATACACACAATAATTAACCTACTTATTTTGCCATTATTTGCATATCATATTTAGTTATATCTCTCATTTCCTGTATCTAGTTATTGTGTCTATTTATAATTTTCCATCATTTACAAAAGAAAACATCCAGTATAATGGAAATGTGTTAAGTTTTGATAATATGGATCATGGGTAAATTATTTCGCTTCCCAGTCATGTTTTTATGTTTTTGGTTGATATAGTTTGATAATTTTTAATATTGAAATGTATAAATAAATATGTTTGATTGTTTAGGATGATGGTTAGTATCATAAAACTAAGCAGCTATGGCATGAAAATAAATGTTAGGAAGATACTGTCAGTTTATCTGAGAATATGTTTCTGGTGTGGTGGGAGATACCCATTAAACTACTGATGCTAAAAGGCAATCTAAAATTGTATACGTAAGAAATATTTTGAAGATACACTAAATAATTTTTATTCAGTTTCGGGGATCAATACATTTTCATTAAAATTTCATATTTGAGTAAAGTACAGCAAATTAAATGACATTCTCTAGGTGCAAAAGAGAGGAATGTGAACAATTTCTAAGGATATCTGTGTGATGAATTCCACGAAATTGAGTGATTAATTGGATGCATCAATGTGAGAGAAGGATGTGACTTGGATGACTTGGGTTTTCTTGGTTATGTTCTTGGGAGGATGATGAATCCATCTGTCACAACATGTTATCCTAGAAAAAGTAATCTATTGGTACTGGGAAGTTAAAAGTCTACATATTTAGCAATGATTTGCTGGCTTGAAGTATGTTTCAACATCAGTGAGATGTTAAGGTGTGCAAACTGGAGGTTAAAGGAGACACCTTTGCTGGATAGTTAATTTAAAATATCACCTGGATATGAGGGAAACGAGATGCTTGGAAGTAGCTGGGGTGAACTTATGTGAGGAATACAGAGTGCAATACAGAAGGACTTGAACTCATGTTTGAGAAATTAATATATTTAGTGGTCGAGTAGAAGAGAAGGAACATGGATTTGGAACAGCCAGAGATGAATAAAGGTGGTCGGTCAGAACAGGGTTAGGAGTGCTTCAAATAACTGACAGTGGTTATCCAAAGCTGATGCCTGATTGAATGCTACAGTAACCATTAGGTACGGCTAATTAGAAGTTAATGGCGACCCTCCTCAAGAGTATTTTTTGTGGAATGATTGGGCCAGATTGGAATTTGATTGGTGTGATGGCCATGAAAATACATTACACTGATGGGCTATTGCAGGAGTATGATTGGTGACACCAGATGCTGCCCATTTGGATCCATCACAGGTGTGTATTGAGGTCCTGCTTACTGTGGGGAAACTGGTAGTAAGAATAAATTCAGGGCAATGAGGAAAGCCCAGCAGGTGACGTATGGGATTGAAAAGGCTGGCTTTTGTTTGAGAGCGGCCTATTGGCCTGGTGTCCCCTTCATTGAAACTCTAGTCTACGACCTTTCTTATCTAATCCTCCTTTACCTCTCTCCTTCCACACGTGGGAAAACTGCGTCACAGTCTGGAGGTTAATGCAGTTGGCTTTGGGGAAGGTTTGGGAAATCAGATGGTAAAAGGGAATTGGCTAAGTCACTGCCAGCAGCTGAATTGGGTATAATCCTGACAGGTAGGTGGGGCAGGATAGAACCTGGAACAGGACAGTGCCTGCTGGTAAAGACTGAATAGGTGGTGACGCAGGAAAACATCCCTGAGAAAAGGGAAAGCCTTTGCTGGTATCATGATCCAAACTTTGAAATGTAGCTGGGAATAATGCCTGCAAAACCAGCAGAGTCATTTAGCTACAGCCGATCTGTGTTCACTGCCTGCAGCCTCAAGGAAAGATGTTGCTGCTATTTAAGTTGGTGTGTTCATGTGTGGAGGGAATTAGTTATGATCAAAATGTCCTGTGACAGGCTATCAGAGCAACTAGAATATGGGGTTTACAAACTCTTTCTTTTCATTTTTTTTTTTTTTTTCTATACCAGTGGTTTTCAACCTCCCTAAAGCTGAAATGTATTTTCATTGTTAAAAGAGGGTCACGACCCACAGGTTGAGAACCGCTGTTCTATACTATTGGCAATGTATAAATTATATTTCCAGACAGAGAAATTTGTCCTTCGAAGAAAACAGGAACCAAGAGCATCATTAGGCCACTAGCTGAATCCAAAACAAATTACCAACTTAATTTTAGAGTCTTGAATTTTCACAGAAATGCCTTTGCTATTTCATACATATGTGTATAGGGCTGATTTCAGAGGAATTTTGTTTGTGATCTCTGGTGTGAGGAAGATTGTATGATGTGACTAAGGATTGTGTTTTGTGCCTACACAGCTTAAAATAAAAAACAAGTCATAATTATCTTTAGTCAATGTGATAATACTTTAAGAAAACAGAAATAGTGCAACTACCACTCTTCCCAAAACAGAACAAACAGATCTGGGACAAATTTTATCTATAAGATGCAGTTGTATTTTAAAATAGGAATTCTGAATTAGGACGAAATCATATGTTTAGTATTTGTAATAACAAGTAGAACAGAACATTAAGAGTACTAGGGAGCATTTATATGGCTTGAAAGAATTAGAGTTAGCAATATATATATTATATATTATATATATATATATATGTATATATATATACACTCTTGGAGACAGACTCTCACTATGTTGCCCTCAGTAGAGTGCCATGGCATCACAGCTCTCAGCAACCTCAAACTCTTGGTCTTAAGCAATTCTCTTGCCTCAGCCTCCCGAGTAGCTGGGATTACAGGTGCCTGCCACAACACCTGGCTATTTTTTGGTTGCAGTTGTCATTGTTTAGCAGGCCCAGGCTGGGCTTGAACCTGCCACCTTCAGCGTATGTGGCCAGCACCCTACTCACTGAGCTACAGGCACCAAGCCAGCAAAATATTTTTTTGAAAAGCTGATGCTAACAACAAAATATAGGATGTTTCCAAATTGATAAGAATGTATTTGTATTTAAATTAAAATATAAAATTTGCTTTTTTTATTTTTGGATATACAAATATGTGTTGACAATGTTTAACTGTTACACATTCTTTACCTTTGATACTCTATGATGTGGTCACTATACAACTGCAAGTGACAATAACATTATTCTTATGAGGATAGTTCAATAACTGAAATAAAAGCGAACAAATGTGCATATTAGGTGAGAAATCTATCATGAGAACAAAATCAATTATGGCAATGATGATTAAAACTTATATAGAATATATTGAATCATAATTCAATGAGATTTAATCTTTTCATATTTTTCTGAGAAAGTAGAGCACAAAAACTCATTTCTTTCTAATTTTGGTAAAATGTGTGTTGGTTTAAAAAATATAAGAAATTGTGCTTCCTTGTATTTAGAGAAGAGTTATTTGCAAGACAGAGCACTGTTTGTGCATTTTGTTCCTGTGTTCCTTATTCAAAAATCTTTATTGACTTGTGCTTTCCATATATGGAGCCCAATCTGGGATCTCTGCTTCTCCCATATTTGTTTCTTGTATAAATGTTTTCAGTCATATCTGTCTCTGGACATCTCTATGAATATCATCCACAGACTTAAACTGTCTAGTATGTTAGCAACTATCCAAATTGGCTATTTAAAATTAAATTTAAATCAGTAAAAATAATTACATTATAATGTCAATTTCTCAGTCACACTAGCCATGTTTTTTTGTGTTCAACAGCCACCTGTTTTGCAGTCGTCTTTGTTGGATAACATGGGCATGAAGCATTTTCAAAATCACAGAGTCTCACTTTGTTACCCTTGGTAAGGTGCCGTGGCATCACAGCTCACAGCAACCTCAAACTCTCGGGCTCAAGTGCTACACCTGCCTCAGCCTCCTGAGTAGCTGGGCTATAGGATCTCACAAGCAAGCCCAGCTAATTTTTCAATTTTCAGTAGAGATAAGGTCTCGCTTTTGCTCAGTCTGGCATCAAACTCCTGAGCTCTAGCAATCTACCTGCTTCAGCCTGAAGGAACAATCTTTTGCCCACAGAAATGTCTGAAAGTGTTATAGAAAGATATATAGATTAATGAAAAGACAAATATGGCAACCTCTGTGGGAAGTAACAATATGTATTTATGTATTACATTAAACCATCCAAATTATGCAAATTTCTCTGACTTCGTATCTTTCAGACACAATAGACCAAAGCTTAATTGAATATACACGTAAAACCTTAAATGATATCATATTGCTAACATATTATTTTCCAAAATAGAAGAACATAAACAATTGCTTTTGTTTTTTAATTTTGGATAATTCAAAAAAGGGTCAAGGTAATATATGTGCTTCATTCAATCCAAATCAGAATTCTTCAAGTCTGTATAATAAATGTGCTGTTCTACATAAAAACATTATAATAAAAATAAATTAAGCCATTATACCAAAGAATTCCAGGTGACTTTTTAAAATTGCTATGTGACATCAGTTACATCTGGGGCCTTTAACTTAATTCTCAAATCTCTCTACAGCCTCTGTGTGTGTGTGTGTGTGTGTGTGTGTGTGTGTGGGTGTGCGCGCACACACATGTATACAAGGTAGAACTTTTGTAATAGACCACCTCCCTACATAGGCCACCTCTTAAGTTGACTTAATTTTTACAGACTAGACACCCACCACGTGTGCTCAGAGGAAAACTGACCTCTATATATCGACCACCTTTGCAAGCTGCATCTTGACCACTTGGACTATGACGCACAGTATTAATTTTCCCTCCATAATTTGACAAGTTGAGTCTACTCTATACCAAGGGGTAGAAGGTGTGGTCTTTGCCCCTCAGTTGTATTACTTTTTTTTTAGTATGAGTACCTTTTTCATGTTTTATTTTTATCACATTTTGGGTTAGGCTTGAAATCCTATTGTTTATTACATGTTGTGGAAGGTTTTTTTTTCGATAAGAACAACTGCTCTGAATTGTGCTTAACTGTCTACGATTGCTGAAAGATTTTATAGTTAATTGAGACAGGATGGCCCAGAAGAAAGAACTCAAAGATCTGATGTTGATGGAAAAGGTTGACCTTCTACATTTTCTGGAAAGAAAGAAAGGCAAAGAAAGGCAGTGAAACATTTTGGTGTTAGTAAGACCACAGTCAGCAACATCCCAGCACATCATCGTATGTACTTGGAGAGATATGGTAAGAAAAGTGGCGACCAACAGTGGAAAAGGAGAAAAACATCCCATGATGAAGCCAGTGAAGCCTCACTTCCCCATTCAAGTGTCAGAAGATCTAAGTTATAAATCACATGAGAAATGCTCTGTGTTTGTCTTTCTTTTCAACCCCATTTAAAGGAGACGTCAACTGGTCTTCTCATTGTCCTCCCACATAATGAATTTTGTCCTCAGATAATGAATTTTGTTTATCATTTCTTACTTTCACTGATAATTGGGAATCTCCTGGTCCCTAAAATAAACATTTGGCCTTCAGCGTCCACTTTCTACTATGGTTTAAATTATGTGTATGCCTTTGGGAAAGTTACCTAACTTCTCATGAGTTTGGCAGTCTACTTTAATGTATATTATGGCAATGTCTTACTCTGCTGGGTGTGTTATAAACAAAAAAAAATTATTTCTGTTTGTTTTGGAAGCTGGGAAGTTTGAGATCAAAGCACTGACTGATTCAAAGTCTGGGAAGGACCTGTTTCCTGACTGGTGGTGCCACCTTGTCTGTGTGTCCTCACTTGGTGGAGCAGCACAGCAGCTCTCTGGAGTCCTTTATGTCAAGGTTATAATCTCATTGAAGAGGGCTCCGCCTTCATGATCTATGCCTCCTGAAAGGCCCCACTTCCAAATATACCTAGCACTGCATTGGTGATTGGGTTTCAATGTTGAAATTTTAGTGGAATAAAAACATTCAGATTATTAGGTAAATGTATTCACATTTAGATATTTTGCAGTATGAAGGCTTTTCAAAATGTTTATTTACCATATTGCTGGAAAAAAATGTCTTTTTCATTTATTTCAAACAAATTTGTTTTACACCCTTATTCAGCTACAATAAACCAGCCCCAAGCCCTAGGCTACTTGAGGGAAAACTTTACATTTAAGCTCGTGTTCCAGCTTGACCTCTAATACTTGACTTTATTCTGTAGACATCTCTGGATAATAACAAATTAAAACCTGTATTTTTAGAAGCTCTTGACTATTTGCATAAGGAAGGTAAGCATTATTGAATAAGGAGGAAGAGGTGGTTGAGCTAAAATAGTAGTATATGCTTTCATGCATACATTTCGTCCTATTCAATTCCCATCCATCTTCCTTTACCTCTCACATTTTGAAATTCAAGGAAAGCCTTATTATTTCTGCATGCCTTACATTGCAAAATCACTTTCTTCTGTGGCTCTTTCGTCTGATTTCATGTACTTAAAATATAAGGGCATTGCAAATAATCCTTGCTCCTTTGGAACTCTTTACCCTACATTGTATTGCATTTGTTTATTTAAATGTTCTGCTACCTAATTTCTGCTAAATTATCAGTTGTAGTTCTATTATTAATTAACTGTGTATATTTGGGAAAGTTTCTAAACACTTCAATTTTCTACATATAAGATAATAATAATAATGTAACTAATTTCTTAAGGAAGTTTTGGAGTTAGATAAATTTTATAGGACAGTCTCAGACACACAGTGATGCCACAAGAAATATTAGCTTAATCAGGTAATAAATATTCTGTAGGCCATACATTATGCTCCAGATATTGTTCTAAATCACTGAGATACATGATTGAAAGAACAGATATTAATGGTGTACAAATTGCAGTAGAGTGAAAAGAATAATAACCAATAAATAAATTATTAAATATTTTAGGTGTTTAAAGTATGTTAGGTGCAATAAAGTATAAAAGTTTTTTTTTTGTTGTTGTTGTTGTTGTTTGTTTGTTTTTGAGACAGAGCCTCAAGCTGTCGCCCTGGGTAGAGTGCTGTGGCATCACAGCTCACAGCAACCTGCAACTCCTGGGCTGAAGTGATTCTCCTGCCTCTGCCTCCCATGTAGCTGGGACTACAGGCACCTGACACAATGCCTGGCTATTTTTTAGTTGTAGCTGTCATTGTTGTTTGGTAGGCCCAGGCCGGATTTGAACCCACCCACTCAGGTGTATGTGGGTGGCACCTTATTCACTTGAGCCACATGAGCCATGACAAAGTATTAAAGATTAAGGAGGCTCAATAGCGACAGAAGTAGAGATGGATTTGAATTGCAATGCCAAATGTTCTGGTCAGGACACACCATACACATACCTTATTGAAAAGGAGGCCTTTGATCAGAAAACTGAAGGATATGACTGAGTAGTTACGAAGATATGAAGGAGAATGTTCTAAGCAAAATAAACAATGAGTTCAAAGCATTTGAGACCTTCAGTGTTTCCAAGTAGCTGGAAACCCAACTTGTCTAGAGCAAGAGAAGATAGAAGAAAATGAGGTCATTGAAGGAGAATTAAAATCTAGGTCCTGGAAGGTGGGTGTGAAGACTTGGGCTTTCATTTTGAATGAGTTTAGGACACTGTATTAGTCATGATTGTCCAGAGAAACACAGGCAATAATGTACACACACATTAAAAATAAGGAATTGCCTCACGCAATTTTGGATTCTGACATGCTCCATATCTTCAAACTTTAGTCTAGAGTCCTGGGAGAGCTGATGATATAAGTTGAAGTCCAAAAGCCAGCAGGCTTGAGTCACAAGCAGAATTTATGCTTCAGTACTAGTCCAAAGGCAGGAACAGACCCAAATTCCAGCTCAAACATCCAGGTGGGAGGAGGTCCCTGAGCTGGGCCATTGCTTTTTTGAGGTCTTCTTTCATGGATGAGACCTACCCACTTTGGGAAAGGTAGTCCGCTTTACTCAATCTATAGATTCAAATATTAATCTCATGCAGAAACACCTTCCAGGTACATATAAAACTGTGTTTGACCCAACATCTGGCCACTTCATGGTCCATGAAGCTAAAAGATAAATTTAACTATCGCAAATTTTTGCAGACAAACCAAAATGTAGAATGAATTGTCTTTATTAAAAAACAAAACAAAGCAAACAAATAAAAAAATTTCTCTAGTGAGATGTCATAAATCAACTGAAAAAGAGCAAGAGTTGCAAGTAGGCCTTTCAGGAGGGCACTAGAAAAAAAAAAAAAAAAAGGAAAATATAGAAATGGCTGATCTGGAGCTGGGGAGAAGTGACAAGAATCTTAATAGATTTTTGAAGACAGAGCCAACAGAATTTGGATGTGGGTTGCAAAAGTACTAAAAAAGTCAAGGATAATGCCAAGAGTTTTATTTAGAAAATGGAAGGCTGGAGCTGATGAGTTGACATGATCTGGCTTGCTGTAGTAAGAAGGTAAGTAGATTTTGGTGGGAAAAGAACAAGATTCGTATTTGACACCTTAACATGAGGTGTCTATTAGACATTTAAGCTATTATTCATTTATCGAAGAATTTGTTAATAATGAATTGGATCTTGACACTTCCAAGAAGTTTATCAATATTCATAGACACTCAAAAAATGTAAAAGTTAAAAAAAACAAAACAAAACAGTTTAACTATCTTACATAGTGGAAATGTAATGATAGGTTTTCAGAGGAGGATCTTTCTCAGCCCTTGCAAATCATGTCACTTAGTTGGCAAGCTGGTTGGACTTGGTATAGCTTATACTTATGGCAAGTCTTCCGTGAGCACAAAACCACATACTGTAAAGTCAGAAGATGAGAACACAGACCAGATAGCTCTCCGTGGCAGATGAATTTCTCTGCCTTTGTCGCCAACCTGCCTTTCCAGTCTCATTAATCAATTCCCTCTGGCATTTTTTCCCAACATTTCAGTGACTTCTTGCTAGAGCCTTTTTTCTACCTACATCTTTGTCAAGGCTTATCTCTCAGTTTGAGAAGAGCTGATCTTCCACTTTTCAACTCTCAAAATAATTCATTTAAAATACTTAAAACAATTACCTTCCTTCCATAAATACTTTCTGATTTCAAAATAAAGGGATTCTTGTATGTCTTCATTGCAGGTTTTGGAGGCAGTGAATATTTTTAACATTTTGCCGTGTACTGTGGTTTGCTATCGTCTGCCTCCACACATGAAGGCGGCTACTCTGGACTCCTAAAATAATTCCCCAAACCTTGATTAATACATAACGAGTGCTTAACATTGTATGATTATTTTCATTTTATAGAACAAGGAGGGTACTTCAACAACAACGAAGGAAGCAATGCAGACTGCAGCCTTTTTACAATCAGTTTGTTTTTTGGACAATGCCAGCATACTTAAAGAGTCTAAAACTCATCCTCCATCCATGCTGTTTGCAATGCAAGAAACCGGGAGATTCAGGTTAAATATCCTCAAGCTCATTTCAGTATTATGCGTTTATTTTTATTTCTTGCTATTAGAGATTGACACATTATGTAATAAAACAAATCATAGATGTAATACCAACCAACACTTAGGAAGTACAGTAATTAAATTATGCACTTATTGGTGAGTACAGACATTATTTAAAACCCATAAAAAAGTGCATTTTGAAGCAGGACCAAGCAGTTTGTATGAATAGGCTGTGAGACAACAGGAAATTGGCTTTTAACAGTTTCTAATTGCCTCTGTCTTTCCCTGGTAAATGATCAACACCATGTTTACAATTGCTTGGAGCTTCCACAAACTTACAGTACCATGGAGAAAAGGAAAAACTGAGTACTTATCTCATTTTTTTCTTTTGTGTTGTTACTATTTATGCAACTACAGGACATCATCATTAAGGACTAAATGAATTATTCATAGACTCATTATAATTAAATGTGCTTAAACAGGAAAACATTTAATAATCGAATTATTTCAAAATATTGAAACATAATCACTTTTATGCTTCTTTAGAGACCATAAGAAAATGTAATATTTTATCCCATACTGAGATCATTAATTTGACAAGCTAAACTATGCATTCTTTATCTAAGTAAAGATAAAAAGACATGGTGTCCTCCCAGACAAAATTAATGACATAAAGTCTAGGATGTAAAGCTGATACACTTTTTTCTTTTTTTTTTTTTAGGAATCCTTCAGTCCTTGGGTAGAATTAACTTACTGCATTTAGTTGTTTTTCCGGCTTTATTATTTCCTGTTCAACTATAGAACTGGAAGAATAAGTTGAAAGTTGAGACAGGCTATAGAGGGAAAATGTATGATAATCACAAGATGAATCTCAAAACCATAACACAAAATCAGGAGACATCCGAAACATTTTCTAGATCTGAATCTCGTGGATGTACCATTATTATCCAGAATATTTTAAAAGACATGAATTTCTATTAAGCACCTACATATATCATGTTTAATTTTGATGGAGCTGTCTGTGGCCTGTTATGAACTGGCTCCTACAGCAGGAGATGAACTGTAGACAAGTGAATGAAACTTCATCTTTATGTACAGCAGCTCCCCGTTCTCATAACACGGCCTGAGCTCTCCTGCTGCCAGATTGCCACCCGCTCCTCCATCCATGGAAACCGTCTTCCATGAAACCAGTCCCTGGTGCCAAAATGGTTGGGGACCTCTGCTGTGGGCGATTTGCATATTGACAGATGCATTTTTATCATGATATCAATAAGACTAAAGCTATTTGACTAGATGGGGGAAGTACAACATTTTAGAAGAATGAAGTGTGAGTGTAGTTATTGCAAATGTCAGAAATTGATACAGAAAAATAGACACATTTTAGGAAATATTGGTATATGCTACATTTAGTGTTCAATGATACAAAATAAGCAGAGAAGGAGCATTATAAATCAATGTTTCTAGCGGTCTATGTCCTTAAAAATATACATCACATGGGATATTCAAGAGAAGCAAGAGAAGTTGGTCCTAACGGAAGTGGCCAGCCATGGATTATTAGCAAACTCTCTTATTCTCTTCCTTGTGTCTTATCTCCCTTCTCTTGGTCTCCTATACATTTTCTTTCTCTCACTTTTCTTTTTCCCAAACAGAAGTATTCTTTGATTAATTTAAAAACTCAGAAACTGAAATTATGATTGATTCTGACAGTGCATTTAACAAAGACGTATTAACAGGTGGCACTAATTTTACACTGATTATATGACAGGCACTAGAATATATGCCTCATATTATTATCTCACGGAATCCTTACAAGCATCCTGTGAGTTTACCAACATTATTGATCCTTATCCCATTACAGAAGAACAAGCTCAGAGGCCACCTTGAAAGTCTGCCTTCCAATTTTAGATCCTAAGCTTTTAACTGTTATACCATACAGACTTATTGAATCATATGGAAATGAACACGAAAATAAATTTGTTAATAACCAAATTTCAGATAGGAATAGTGCAATTTTGGAGTTGATGACTTTGCAAGGTCATTGCTAATAGCAAATGGAAGCAAATAGCCCTATAGCACCCAGGGCTACTATTAATGTTAATAGTAGAAACGAATTATATACAAAATTTATTTACAGTGTATCAGAAGCAAATATTTATATAGCGCTCAGGTTTAATGTTGATAGTAGAAACAAATTATGTATGAAATTTATTTACAGTGTTTCAGAAGCAAATATTTAAAGAAAGAAATAGTAAAATACAGATTTCACAAAAGTAGAAAGCAGTGAATGATTATAATTGATTGTTTTATGAGAGGTTTCTCTACAGAGGAAAAAAATGCTTAAAAATGTACTTTAAATACAAAAAAAAATCTTTATTGTGTATCATTCACTTTTTATTCTAAACACAATTCAAGGTTTGCACATAAAATCTTAAGGTGTCACTTTTTTTTCAGAGTTTATTTACTTCTGTGATTTTTTTTTACAATTTATTTATAAAAAATAAAACTCATTAGAAAATTATTATTGACTCAAAGAAGATGACAAATGTACATAAATCCTTGACATTTTTCTAGGATTGTGTTTCATGCTGCGTTAATGGCCTAATAATTCAGGGTGATATTTTCATAACCATGTAGTTAAAATACCTGATTATCTGAGATGCAGTTTATGCTCTGTGAAAAATCCATGCATTCATTGATGATGTTAAAAAATAGGGTTTTATTCAAAGTTATTTTTGAAAGGCTTCCTTTTCATTTCCCTTCCCAGTCCTGTCTTTCTGCTTAGTGTTTATTTTTTGCCTGTGATACATACTCCATTCCTCTTCCTCACCTGTGTCCTTTCATCTTTTTCTGACTAAATACCACCCAGCTTAAAGTCCTTAAATTTGAGGCCCCTTTTATGGCTGAATTTTATGAGTGACTATTCACTCTTCTCTCTGTCATAGTCAAATACATGTCACTCCCAGTTATTGAGTGATTATTTAACCCATGATTAAAATGGGCAGCACCAAAATGTTTTTTCAAAAAATGATCTTCCAGGCTTGGTGCCTGTAGTTCAGTGAGTAGGGCACCAGCCGCATACACTGAAAGTGGTGGGTTTGAGCCCAGCCCAGGCCTGCTAGCTAACAATGACAACTGCAACCAAAAAATAGCCAGGCATTGTGGTGGGTACCTGTAGTCCCAGCTACTCAGGAGGCTGAGGCAAGAGAATTGTTTAAGCCCAAGAGTTTGAGGTTGCTGTGAGTTGTGATGCCACGGCACTCTGCCAAGGGTGACATAGTGAGACTCTGTCTAAAAAAAAAAAAAAAAAAAAAAAAAAAAAAAAATCTTGCAAAGTTTTCATTTGCAGATCTACAATATTAAAAATCCAGGAACCAAGAGAAGCACCACAACACTCAAACATTATCCGAAAGGGGCGGCACCTATGGCTCAAAGGAGTAGGGCACCAGCCCTATATGTTGGAGGTGGTGGGTTCAAACCCAGCTCCGGCCAAAACTGCAAAAAAAAAAAAAAATTTATATATATATATATATCCAAAGGGTTTATTTTGGAATTCTTCTTCCAAAATGCTTGCTTAAATATTGACCAGTTTTATTCTAATTTACCTTAAAAATATTTCTTCTTTGAACTTGCCCATGGACATTGTTATGGGTTGACTTGTGTCCCTTACAAAGATGTGTTCAGGTTATATTAGCTTTTTGTATATGTGATCAAGTTAGGACATGATACAAGGGTGGGTTCTAGTCCTTATAAGAATGTGTCAGATTGGGTGTGAATACACACAGACAAGGTAATGTGACAAAAAGACACAGAAGGCAACTACATGAAGACAGAGGAAAGAACAGAATTAGCCACAAGACAGGGAACATCCGGGATACCAGATGCTGAAGGAGACAGAAAAAAGACTCTCTATTACTGGTTTCTGAGGAAGCGTAACTCAGCTGACACCCTGATCTTAAACTTTATCTTTCAGAATTGTAGGATGGTGAGTTTCTGTTGTTTTAAGTCACCTAGTTTTTGTGGTACCGTGTTATAGCAGCACTAAGAAACTAAATAACCTTGGACTTTGATCATGCAACATACAGTCTCATCAATAAACCCTCCATCTTGAGCCTCTATCTTGCGCTTGTTGTCCACACCATTACAGGTGCACTAACAACGGTGCACACAGCTCCAACCATTGGCATAGTCCTATGTCATGAATATGGATATAAAAAGTTCATTCGCCGAAGCTCATGAATTTCATTCTTCGATTGACCTTCATGTCCTCATTATTGCTCTACTCTATTTTCATATCCAACTCTAAGAAAATTGGTTCTTCTGATTTTCCTGTTCCATAGGTGATTAGAAGCAACAAATTGAGTGGGAAGGAGGGAATTTAAGAAATACAGTCAGAATAGAAATTGTTAACCGAGTCACAAAGTGAGAAGTTTAAGACCTGCCTTACAAAGAATGCAAATTGTATTACTAATAACCTTCTGAAAATCGAGAATTAGACTTAATTTCTCAAGATGCACTTTTGTTTGTTTAATGATGAAGAATAACAGAATTGTTATGACACTTAATGATGTCACATCTGACAAGCACCTAGCTCAGCCAGGCATACAGTAGGAACTTACTGTCAGCTCATTTCCTCCCCCTTTTATTACACAGATACTTCCTTATTTTTACTCCATATTCCAAGGCTTTGACATCTGTAAACATGTAAACATGTAAACGTGAGTATTATAACATGAATAACTATGGAAACATGTAGAATTATTTTTATTATACTGTCTAGCATCACCAAACATAAGAACAAAGCCAATTCTTTTATTTTTTAGTTAGTGCTCTAATTACTAAGTATGGATTTTACCTTGAATCTTTAATAATTGTGCAACTGATTTTGGAACTTGACATCCATTTATATTCATGGGACTACATTGGAACCATCACATACCCAATATTCCTGTTAATAAAGTCCTTTAAAACATTTTAAACATTATACTTATTCAGTGAATGTTAATTGCAACAATTATTTCAAATCTTTTAGAATATTTTCTAGTTAAGGTATTCAATCCCTGAAATGTTTCCCAGAGTTGGCAAACTTGTTTACTTTTTTGCTTGTATCTTTTCTTTTCTTTTTTTTTTTTTATTTTTGAGACAGAGTCTCACTTTGTCGTCCTAGCATCATCATAGCTCACAACAACCTTGAACTCTTGGGATAAAGTGATCCTCTTGCCTTAGCCTCCTAAGTAGCTAGGACTACAGGCACTCATCATGATGCCTGGCTAGTTTTTCTATTTTTAGTAGAGACACTTGCTCAGGATAGTCTTGAACTCCTGAGCACAGGTGATCCACCATGTCGGCCTGCTTTTTATTAATTGCAATTACTATACCCTAAATACAGATGTGTGTAAAACATGTGGAATTATTACAAATGCCAAAGCCTCGGAATGTGAAGTAAAAATAAGAAATACAAACATGGTTTCCTGAATCAGCATATTTTAAAAAGCGTTTTCAACCCCAGTAAGAGTAGCCCACATAACAAAATCCCCAAACCAGAGATGTTGGCGTGGATGTAGAGGAAAGGGCACACTTCTACACTGCTGGTGGGAATGCCCACTAATACGTCCCTTCTGGAAGGATGTTTGGAGAATACTTAGAGATCTAAAAATAGACCTGCTATTCGATCCTATAAATCCTCTACTAGGTTTATACCCAGAAGACCAAAAGTCACAATATAACCAAGACATCTGTAGCAGAATGTTTATTGCAGCCCAATTCATAATTGCTAAGTCATGGAAGAAGCCCAAGTGCCCATCGACCCACAAATGGACTAGCAAACTGTGGTACATGTATACCATGGAATACTATGCATGGAGACTTTACCTCTTTCATGTTTACATGGATTGAGCTGGAACATATTCTCCTTAGCAAAGTATCCTGGGAATGGAAGAAAAAGTATCCAATGTACTCAGCCCTACTATGAAGCTAAACTATAGCTTTCACATGAAGGCTATAACCCAACTATACCATAAGACTATGGGGAAAGGACCAAGGAAGGGGAAGGGTGGGGGGAGTTTTGGGTGGAGGGAGGGTAATGGGTCGGGCCACATCTATGGTGCATATTTTTATCTATCATTAAAAAAAAAAAAAAAAAAAAAAAACCAGAAAAAACCT
>CAUYPK010145490.1:0-17762 GCA_963574355.1 Loris lydekkerianus
AGCTGGGCGTTGTGGTGGGCACCTGTAGTCCCAGCTACTCAGGAGGCTGAGGCAGGAGAATCTCCTAAGCCCAAGAGCTGAAGGTTGCTGTGAGCTGTGACACCACAATAACTGAGGGCGACAAAATGAGACTCTGTCTCTAAAAAAAAAAAAAAAAAATTGTTGAAAATGAAATTCTTTCAAGAACTGCAGATTTGAATTTGAGAGTGATCTGGTCACAACTTTTACAGCCTTTCAGTCATCAGTATTGATTAAGCTAATGGCTAGGGAGATACTATCAACACCTTTCCACTTGCAAGTGTAGGGCCTAAAAGGTCTAAACAGATTGCATTCTAAGAAAAAAATAAATAAGCAAATAAACAACTGGTCTGTACTTAACCATATGAGACAATTATCCTCTGCTGGTATTGTTTGCTTGGCTGGCACTTTGACCAACAGAATTTTAATGCAAACAAAGATCTACAGGATATGTCACAATGTACCATGTAAGAAATACAAAATTTCTTATTTTCCATTGCTGTCTTAAAGTCTTGACCATTTGTTTTCCTTTAAGTATCTTATATACAAAGCTCTGCTATCTGCTTTGCCTGAAAAGCCTTCTACCTTGCTCATCATTGACACCGGTCCTCCTATTTCCACAGTGTTTGGGTTAAGTAAGTACCATTTGCACCAGAAAATCTTTTTAAATTAACTCTAATCATCCACAGCCTCCTCCACTTAAAAACCTTCCTTGTCTTTATTATAAATCCTTTGGAACCAATTGGCTTTTACTTTAAAAAATCTCTATATGTTCTTTTTTCAAAAATACTTATTGTTCCGTTTGTTTCCTTCTTTGTTTCCCTGTCTTTCTGTTTTAGCCTTTTTTCCCCAGATATTATTAATTGAGCATTTAATAATTGTGTTAGTATCTATCATTCCAGACAAAATAAATATAACATGTCCTCTAAAAATCCCCAATTTATTGTAAATGTTTGTAAAGGTGATATAAATGACTGGCAAGTTCAGTTGAGCATAATTAACACAGGCTAGTGAAGCACAGCTCCTCCACCTCCAACCTTGTTTCTTACACATTGAAACCAGACAGGTTGTTTATAGGATATATGCATAGCTTTCTGGAATATCCTTTCTAATATCACATGAACATAACTAGGTAGGTTCCATAAGTATATGGTAGTGGCACTGAACTTGAGACCAGTAAAACAATATTCACAATTGGCTATAAATGAAGGAGACTGTCATGTATTGGAATTCATCAGGCTGAAGAAAAGAATTTCTGTGAAGTGTTTTTAAGTTGGTTGCAACTTGATAATAATTTATAGTTAACAAGAGGGTAGCAGAGATTATCTGTTGCTTATAGACTTGAATACATTCTATGTTTGCTCATTTTTCTGAATGATGTTTGGGCAAGTTTGGGTTCTTCAAGACACAGACACCAAAATAGGATTAAATCTATAAGAGATTTACTGGAGAAAATGTCTGCAAAGCATAAAAGGGAGAGATCAACAGTCAGCAGTAGATACGGGTGTGATCTCTGAGACCTCGAAGGATAAGGAAGGAGAAAGGGGAGAAAGTCCCAGAGTGAGCACAATTCTTACAATGTTTGGCCAGGCTGAGATACAGATGTATCATGGTATCAGTGAATGCTGTCATGTACGATTTTCTCTTTTAGTGCCCTAGAAAGAAGAAAGCAGACAACCAGAAAAATTCATGGTTGAAGTGCAATTGATTAAGTAAGTTAAAGACATTGACAAAGAGCTAACCAATGGTTTTAAAGGTTATGTCTTTTTGAAATGGAAATGAAGCCCCAATCAGGGAGAGTTGATTCCATCTTCAGGGGAACAAAAAACACAAAATTATATTTTAACTTTTTTTTTTTTTTTCAATTCCCAGAATCCAAAATGATGTCTTGCATTTGAAATTTATTAAATAACTATTCCCTGGAAGAACAAATGTATAATCCCAAACACAATAATTTCTTATTATGTTTTCCACATTTTTTTTTATTATTATTCCTTCTTATAAGTCTATGCACAGGTTACATTTACTGTGCCAATTGTGGCTTCATGGAATTAGGATGCTGATTCATTCTTTATAAGAATGCAAAGTATGCATACATTTTTAACATTTACTTGTCCTTTTATCAAAAATTCTATTCAGAAAAATCTTTAAATAGGAAGAGCAAAAATAACATGATATGCATTTATTGTCAAAGTACTTTGCAAATATCACATGAATAGTCAGCACTGTATATTTGGCCTTGAAATTCTGAAGGCAATTCTTTGTTTTTCCATTTGATTGCACACACAGTACATGAGATCTAGCATTTTTATAATGCAAAAAGTCATAAATAGACAAAAAGTCTCTTACAGAGGTAGCTGGAAAAAATCAGAAAATATGGACAATATCTTTAGTGGCTGTAAAGAATGTGGCAAATGAAGGATGTGAGGGGCACGAATGGTATATTCTAATCTGATTGGGACTTGAGTTTGAATACAAAATATAGAATATATATATAACATTAAACATGGACTTGAAATTTAATATATGGAATAAATATTTTTAAAATTGAACTAGTTAGCTCAATATCAAGACCTACTTACATCACTACCAAGATATCCTGTAACCCTACAGTCTTAAGTTTTCCTCATGTTTTCTGCAAATTTTTTACTTCCTTTAAATGTGAAGGCCATTATTTAACCATGCAAGGTAGCTTGGCATTTCACACACTCCTATTTATGACATCTTATTATTGGTATCATTACATTCACTAGTATCCTCTTTTATTCTCTTTTGATAAAGTTTTTTTCACTAAGCAAAGTTATAGGTGCGCAGTTGTCCCATCTCGCAATCCATCCCCATTCCTCACTTTCAAGATGAGCCCTCTTCCCCTTCCTGCCTTATAATTACTTTCATTCTCTTCTATAGGACTAGATCACATAACCATCACATAACCAGTTTATGGAGCGTTTCTTGGCATGTATCTCAAAGTAACCATCACCAAAAATGACTTCCAAATTAATTAGCTACCTTGAATTTGCCTCTAGCTATTTAGGATTTACACTAAAATCTGCTCACTACAGTCTGATGAATATGACAGCAAAGATGCAACTAAAATATCATGTTTAAAAGAAAAAAAAGTTTCCCTCACCTACAGCTTCCCCTAAACAAAATCTAATTTTATGCTCCAAAATTTTTCACATGAGCCTTTGCTTTCCATTTATACTTCTATTTTAACGATAATCATGAACACGAATTAGAATACCCTCATTTGTTCTTAAAAAGTGATTATGAAGGTGACATACAAGATTATTGTGCATATTATACCTAGAGAAACTTTCCCCAAAATAACATATCTGATTTTTAACTAAAAGTGAAAATATTGTTTAATTTATAAAATCTTAAGACATCTAGTTTATAAAAAAAGGGTTGGCTTCAAAATATGAAAAACACCTATAAAGTAGTACAATGTTTCTTAAAGAGTATTTTTTCAGGTGCAAAATAAGTTGATGTTTCTTGTAATTTAAAGGAATGCATTCTCTCTCCACTGAAGAAACAAAGGGGGCAGGAGAGTGGAGGTAGCTCAAATAAATAGCCCTCAACAATGTGAACCTGCCAAAAATCAATTCTTTCCTGTGCTATTATTCATTTGATAGATTTTACTACACCATAGCCCAACCTCATAAAACAAGGATGAACAAGTTATTTACCAAAACATATCCATGATTAAGTTTTATTTATTTGCTTAAAACTGTAGGACATGCTCCTCTAAACATTAATGAATGGCCCATGACTGTGAGTCTCTCTCCTTCTGTCAGTTAATCTATACCTTTCTCCTTCCTGCTTGTTCTGCCCACAAACAAAATAGGTATTTCTTTTTGCTTTGAAAAATTGAGCATATCATTACTTCTTTTCTTAACTGACCAGTTGTTACAAAAAAATAACCCTTTTATCAGAGAAACTTAAAAAAACAGTGCACCTGAGTATATGGTCTTTCTCTTTATCTAAAGGAAAAGATCAATAAATTCTACTACACTGAAATTTAAAACTTTTGCTTATCAAAGATTTATCAAAGGTTATAAAAAGGAAAAGCCATATGCCCATTGAAAATAGTACATATAAGCATATCTATCTGAAGAGAGATTATTCAAAACATAATAAACTGCCAATCCATAAAAAAAGGAGAAGATAACACTTCAGTGGTGAAAATTACATGCATGCTTTTAGCAATACATGTCAAACTACATGTGGTCATTCTACTTAATATATAACCAGGGAAAATGTAACTAAAAATGAGATGTCATTTTTTTTATTGCTTCAATAGGCAAATATTTAAAGAAGATAACATACCAAGATTATAAAATAATTTTAAAAATATAATTATTTTTTTTGATCCCATTACTGGGCATCTACCCAGAAGAAATAAATGTTTTCACCATAAGGACACTTGCACTAGAATTTTTATCACAGCTCAATTTACAATTGCCAAAATATGAAAACAGCCTAAATACCCACCAACTTAGGAAGGGATTAACAAGCTGTGGTATATGTACACCATGGAATACTATTCAACCATTAAAAAGATCTTGACATCTTTTGTATTAACCTGAATGGAAGTAGAGCACATTATTCTTAGTGAAGCATCACAAGAATAGAGAAGCAAGAATCCTATGTTCTCAATGCTGATATGAAGACAATTAATGACCTAGTACATGGTGTGCGGTGGGGGAAGGCAAGTGCAGAGAGAGGGAAGGAGGGCGGGGAGTGGGGGGGTCATGGTGTGTGACACACCTTTGGGGGGCAGAACACAATTATAAGAGGGACTTTACCTAACAAATACAGTCAATGTAACCTGGTTATTTGTACTCTCAATGAATCCTCAACAATAAATATACACACACACACACACACACACACACACACACACACATACAACACTGATGGAGGTATAAACTAGTATTATTTCCTTGAAAACAATTTTATTTTATCTTTTAAATTCCTAAAACAGCAATTTCATTCCTGAGAATTATTGTATATGTGTATATATATATAAAATATATAAAATGAGATATTTATATATTTTTTCAGAATGTATAGTTTGTAAAAGGAAAAATACTGAAAACATTATTAGCAAAGCACTAATGGTTATAATTGTGGCAAGTTATTATATTCGTTAAACTAAATACAAAATATAGCAGTATAAATGAATGAATAAATGAATGAAAAAGTATCTTCAAAACAAATATTAAGTGAATGTTAAAGAATCTGTATAATATGAAAACATTTATATAAAATTTAAAACTATAAAAAGTTAAAATATAATGCATCTATAATAAAAAGAAAATGGATGTTAGAAAAAAAATTCAAAAAGTATTTAACCTTGAGAGGAATGACAGTTATGATGGAGGCCCATGGTGATTGACGCCTGTAATCCGAGCCCTCTGAGAGGTGGAGGGAAGAGGATCTCTTTAACTCAGAGGTTCAAGACCAGCCTGAGCAAGAACCAGACCCCATCTCTACTAAAATAGCCACGGTTGAGGTGCATGCCTATACTCCCAGCTACTCTGGACGCTGATGCAACAGGATTACTTGAGCACAATAGTTTGAGTTGCTGTGAGCAAGGCTAACACCATGGCACGCTACCCTGAGCAACAGAGTGAGACTCTGTCTAATAATAATAATACAAATAATAATGATAAGGAGAAGCATAATAAAAACTTAATTATATGGCAGGTGAGAATTCTACCACTGGAACATATTCTTCTTAGCAAAGCATCTCAGGAATGGAAGAAAAAGTATCCAATGTACTTAGCTCTACTATGAAGCTAATTTATAGTTTTTACATGAAGGCTATAACCCAACTATAATAGCACAAGAATATGGGGAAAGGGCCAAGGGAGGGAAAGGGAGGGGGGAAGTTAGGGTGGAGGGAGAGTAATAGGTGGGGCCACACCTACGGTGCGTCTTAGAATGGGTACAGGAGAAACCTACTAAATGCAGAATACAAATGTCTACATACAATAACTAAGAAAATACCATGAAGGGTACATTGAACAGTTTGATGAGAATATTTCAGATTGTATATGAAACTAGCACGTTGTACCCATTGATTGCACAAATGTACATACCTATTATTTAACAATAAAAAAACTTACTGTATATACTCAAGTATAAGCCGAAAAACCCTAACTTGGCACAAATTTTGTGCCGGAAAAAACTCAGCTTATACTCGAGTATATACGGTAATTATATGGTTAATGGTCAGCTGCTTAATTGGATGGTGACTGTAAGTTTTAGATATATGTAAAATTTTATGTGTAAAACATTTTATTAAAAGAATTTTTACCATCAAATTTTTTTCATCATCTTACATTCATAGTTCTTAAAATACTACTCTAATGATCTGAAATTAAATATTGTCTTAAAACTGCCCAATTTTTCCATTAAGTGTTGACAGCTTTACTGTAGTACTAGAGGTAAAATTTTAAAAGGATAGAGAAATACAATAAATTCAAATTTTTCCATCTTCATTTATAGTTGTCAAATATTAATATTAGGTCTTTGCCTTTATTATATTATTAAAGTTAATAAACTATTAATACCAATAATGGTATCAAATATAAGACGTTTAAATCTTTTTTACTTTTTTATCATTATGTTTTAATTTTTAGGAATGATCTGCTTAGAGAAGAATATATTGCTACATTCTAATATGCTATTATATCTTGCCAAAAAATCAGGAGACATTATGAAATAATTCTTAGATCCAGTGAAGATAGACCCTTTCTTTATTTAGTCTTTAAAATAACACATGCTATTTACTAGGTAGATATGTAATAACCGTGAGTCAGGAAGCCATGTGATAAGGAAGCAAATTGTCTTTACACTATTAATAGGGCTAAGCTCTGCACCTGGTCTTGCTCTTAATTTTCCTCCCTCCCAGGCTCTTTTTCTAAGGGGTGTGTTCACTGCTTCTTGTCTAATGTGACTCCGAAAACTGTTTTTATGCTAAATGTTTAGCCTGATAGAGACCTCTTTGTAAATCAGACTGTCCTAGAATCATCTAAGTACTTCCTTGCCAAAGCCACCCCTGGCTTAGAGGATCAGAACTGATTTTGAATATAACTGACCATGCTTATTTTTATTTTTGCTACTGTTTTAGCTCATTTTATATTTGTTTCACTAATGAGGAATTATCATTTTGGTAAGTTTCTAAGACTGTGTCTGTTATACAATAATTCTTTGCTAGTCAATGCAGTGTTTCAGAATTGATTCCTTATTCATATTCGATCACACTTAACTGTTTATGGCATGACATAAAACAGTAGGCTTAGTAAGATGAAATAAATGCACTGCAGGAGGTTTCTTCTGATTTCAGTGTGATGATTCCAGGTGATCGTTTTCTGAGCCTTTTTATGACATTGGTATTTTAGGAGGGTAATAAAGATCCAGGGCTGCAGGACTCAAGGCCACACAGAGACTTTCCTGGAGCATCAACCCCGGAGTGCTGAGGACTCATCCCTTGTCTACAGCCCCTGGGGATACTAAAGTTCCTGTGGCAGCTGGCAACTGAGGAGCTGGGGATTTTACTTCCTGGGACAGAATATAAACTCGCAAAAATCTTTTCATTATTAAAACTGTATCTCATTTCAAGCAGACTTAGTACAAAATACTATGTGGCTTTTAACAGAAAAATTATGGAAACATTACTGTCTAGAGTAGAACATGTTATTTCAATATTAAAATAAATTGTTTTTTATTGCTGAGTAGTACTCCATGGTGTGTATGTGTGTATATACAGATACACACACACACACACATATACACCACACTTTCTTTATCTACTCATCAATTGATGAGCATGTAGGTTGATTCTATATCTTTGCAATTGTGAATTATGCTGCAATAAACATTCATGGGAGGGAGTGAAGAGTAAAAACTTATATATCAGGTACAATGAACACTGTTCTGATGACAGGGCCACTGAAAGCCCAGACTTCAACATAATACAATTGGCTCGTATACCAAACACTTGTATCCCCTTAAGATTTTGAAATAAAACTTAATGTGCAAATTTCCAACAAACAATGAAAAAAAAAAACATACATAGTTCAAACTTACTGGCTTATCTTCCCATCATCAGAGGTCAAAATTACATAGATCTAATACAAAATGAAGTTTGATTTTCATTTATTATATGCAATACTGAATCGGCAGAAAATATAATAAAAAGAGTTGGTGACTGTCCACAGTATTATAATACGTATTCCAGACCTCCCAAATGTGCCATTGTAGAAATCAGTTCTAATCAAATGTATTTGTCTTTGCGTGTTTCTTTCATACCTTGTCCATGTTTCAGTACAAACACATGTACACATAGAAATTCTATGTTCACAGATACAGTAAAATATATGAGTATGAGTCATCATTAGTAGATATAATGTTTATTTAATGGTTTTATAACTCTTAATTTCTCATTTCCATTTATTTTCCAAAACATTGTAGTTGGAGCTCATTTTCTTGCCTTGTACTTTTAAGAATACATTAATACATAAAACAGATATTTCTTGTGTAGCTAGTGTGTAAAATTCACTTGTGGTATTTTAACTTCCTTCAAAAAGAAGGATGAAATCTATACTATATCTTAGTTCTCTGTTTTATTCTGATCTTAGTAACTTCAAAGAAAAATAGTTATTTTAATCAAAAAATGTGAATTGGGCGATATGCAGAATTAAGAAAATTGATTATATTTATAAATATCTCAATTTAGTTTGATATGAAATTATGAATATACTAGGTTTAACTGAGTGTTTGCCATTTAGTTATTTGGATAAATATGTTAATACTTCATCTCAAAAACAGAAGAAGGAAGAAATAGACTTGTAAAAATAACAAGAACATTGATATTTTTCAAGGATATCGTTGACTTTAACAAAAGCTATCATAATTTATTGAAATAAACATTCTTAACAATTTAAAATTCAGTCCAACTTTAAGTATGCATATGACAATAGCTTTATAAAACACATATATAAATTAACTTATATAATCTAAAATCACATTAAAATGGTATATGGTATTATTCTGATCTTAACAATAGGTATTTTAGCTTGAAATTTACTTTAAATAAGTAAATTTAATAAGACAAAATTGTCCCCATGTGTATTGTGTATGTATACATCAAAACAAGTTGATTACCTTGGGTATGATATTTTAACATTACAGTTATTTATTTACTATTTATTTATATATTTTTCAGACAGAGGCTCACTTTGTTGCCCAGGCTACAGTGCTGTGACATCATCACTCATAGCAACCTCAAAATCCTGTGTTTGAGTGATCCACCTGCTGCAGCCTCCTGAGGATCTCTATCTATAGGCACTTGCTGTGATGTCCAGCTAATGTTTCTATTTTTAATAGCGCTAGGGTCTGCCTCTTGCTTACGCTGGTCTTGAACTCCTGAGCACAGGCGTCCTCCTGCCCTAGCCTTCCAGAGTGCTAGGATTACAGGCATGAACCACTGCACCCAGCCAACATTATCTTTAAAAATTGTCATGATTCTAAATCATTGCCCTTTTTTAATCAGCTGGCATTTTTCTCTTCCTATTTTTTCATGTTTTTTAAGAAAAACCTCACGCTCTTAAAAATGTGAATACTGCTGATAATTTTAATCAATATTTAAGAATCTATATTAATGTACATACAATGACCAAGATGATTTATGCAATACAGGGAAAAAGTTTCAACCACACTCTTGAAAAGGAGAGTGAACACCTTGCTTGTCACTGAATTTCCTGTTTTTTTAGAAATACCCATTTGTTTAGCTTTGCTGACTTCTGCAAACAGATTGAAAAATAGAAATGTTTGCCTGAGCTTTCTTGCATAAAATGTGTGTTTTTCAAAACATGTCAGAGAATAAGATGGGTCACAGGAAATAATTAAAGCTGAATACGGCATCAACTCTAGTTATGGAATAAAAGCTGCTGTTTTAGCCTTTATACTGTAACAGTTGCCAGTAGTAAATGATATTAATGGAGCACCCAAAACAGAACAAGTTGAATAAAAGGTATTTCTGTTGTTGAAAAAAAGAAAACAATCTTGTGGGTTACAATTTCTTGATCCTGTGAATTCAGATCCCTTTGAAGGGTACAATATTGATTTGTGGACTGTCTTGTTATTAGTAAAGGCTATTCCCTTTACTCTGATGCTTTTCTCTTGCAAAAAGAAATGAGATTATACCACTGATATCATTAAAGTAAGAGCAAAATTGCATTAAAATGCAATGTTTGGAGAGTTGAACATGAAAGTCAAAGAGTTTGCCTTCCTCATCTAAATTTTTCAAGCCTAGAAACCAGTCTCAGAGTGAATTCAGATCAATTTCCAAAGGGAAATTAAACACCTGACCTTTACTTTCACAGTGCTTTTTTGTTAGTTACTTAGGAAACTATAAGACATTTATTTTTAACTCAATCTGAAATCTACAGCTTAAAACAAACAGCATTATATTTAAAAGATTATATTACTTAGTTTAAAAACATTTAGGTACGTTCAAATCTATCTCTGTGCTGATAAGTTCTACTATAATTTTTAGCTAACAAGTATTTCTGTTTTGAAATACTTAAACAATTAAAATGAGCATATATGAATTTACAATGTCAACATTTTTATTGGTTTTAAATATTAAAATAATTCATTTATATTATTATTATAATTAACTCATACAGCTTGATTCCCTAAATCTTTACTTTAAACCCTTCCTCTTACCTGTATCTTATTACTTTTATTAGCAACAGCTTTAAAATGCCACCTTTCAACATATTTTTATTGTTGGGGATTCATTGAGGGCACAAAGAACCAGGTTACATTGATTGCGTTTGTCAGGTAAAGATCCTCTTAAAATTGTGTCCACCCCCAAAACGTGTGCCCTACCACTCCTACCTCCTTCCCTCTACCTGCTCTCCCTCCTTTTAATATATTAAATATTATATTACTTTGATTGTTGCTTCTAATAAATATTAGTTAATGAATTTTTTTGTGAAAATGACTTATTCAGGTTACTATGTATATTTTTTGAATATGCATACATTAGGATAGAATTACAGAAAAAAATAATTCCCACCTCTTACCCAATTTTATGAGAATCATGTATACTCATTTAAGGATAAACATACAAAATATTTACAGTAGGCATCATTCTGGGTGCTGGGGATTCAATGGTATACAAGATAGAGTTGGCTTGTCTCCTTGTAGACTACTGTCTCACATATACCAAATAAACAAAATAAATCAAACAGTACAAAGTACTAAATAGGATGCTGAGATAAGTTTCAGCTGAAGTGTAGACTTCAGAAAACTCGAGAGTGGACGATATCTTTAAGGAAGGAAATAGACACTGAGCTGGAAAGAGAGACTCCTAAAGGGAAAAAAAAAAAAAAAAATCATAAAAAAGATGTCAAGGTGCCAAAAAAAACTTGACTGAGGAAGGAAAAGTTACAAGTGACCAAACCAAGGGCAGAATGATGAAGGCAGAGATAAAAGCAAAGCTGGGCCCAGTAAGGTCTTACCTCTCACAGTAACAAGGTTAGATTTTATGTCGAGGGCAAGAAAAAGCTATTCAAAATTTTAAGAGAGAAAATATGAATGTAGATTTCTCTGATTTAAGTTACAAAATGCGGTACCAGGTAACCCACAACGATAGAAGCATTTCTAATACCATTTCTTGGAAAATTTGTCATAAAAATGATTCGGAAACAATTTAGGAAATATTGGGTTCTATATGATCCTCTTGGACAATCAAAATATTCATTACTTTCTTAAGGCACAAAGCAATTCTATAATGCCAAATCCTGCTTAAACTTTCACTCAATTTTTCAAATACTTTTGACCTCAAATTTTGGTTTTCTGATGACGTGTGGCATCCTTCCCTGGGCCCATATTTTGGAAAGTATCTATATGGAAAAAGGTAGTTAGTATTAGTCAAGTGTGCTACCTCATTGTAATTGCCTTGCTTTGTTTTAAAAATCCTATAACTACCAAAATTTAAATGTGCTAAATGTGTGTTCATTATAAATGTGTCTAACGTTCATTTGTTACTATGTACACCTCGATAAAATGACATCATCGTGCAGCAAATCCTTTTAAAGCAATAATGAGAAAATTCCTTCATCAGCTGTATTACATTCTATGTTTCCTTTGTGCAACTGTGACATTAAATATGAATAAAGTCATGGTTTTCCTGAAGATGTCCAGTATTAGAATGTTAGGATGATTTTAATTAGACTCCATGAGCGAGATGGGTTTACCTGTATACTTGTCCATGTGAAGTGCATATAAATCCTGGAACATCACCTATGAATTTAAATCAGAAAGCTCATCAACTTCTGTTGGCAAGGTGAAAGATAAAAGCCACAGAAGGTCCTTTCCAGCCTCTGTCACAAATGATAAACAGCATTAACTGCTTCTGTAGACACTAATGCCGCTATCTTGGGAACACAGGCAGCCACCATAACTTTACAGCTTCACTAATTGTACTTTTGTTTGTCACAAAACAGAAAATAAAATCTCAACAAAGAAGCAATAAATATTCGCATTTATGAACAAAAGAAGGTCACATAAATATGTAGATCTTGGAATACGCAATGCATTCTTCATTAACCAAATATCATGTTCGTTATTATAAGCTCTATTCATAAATGAAGAGAAAAAAGCGGAAAATAAGTGCAAATTAAATGAAAGCTTGGAAAGATTCTGTTATGTAGGAAACATTTTCTATTTAAAGATATGGTGAATTTAAAAAATACTTTAATGCTGTGAAATATTTCTTTGCTAGATGGAGTTTTCAGTACAAATTAATATTTAATATTTCAAACTGGGATACTAAAACTGCTAACTTTTCTTCTAGTTCATTTAAAACTTTGTCTTTGTGGCATTATATTTTAATTCCAATATTCTTTTAGAATATGGACTTTTTTATTTTCAAAAGAAAAATAACCTACTTGAATAAGTTTTAAAACAGTATTAATAAAATCCAGACAACATGTGTGGTAATTTTGACATTTAACATAGGGCTAGCCAAACTGCTTTTGCTTTAAATATTATCAAGATACACCATTATTGAACTAAGAAAATTCCAATAAGTTAAAAACAAATATTAAACCATCATGTGTATCCTTTTTAAAAAATAAACATTTGTATAAAATTTGTTTAATGTTACATTTATTTCTCATCCTTTTAAGCATTGAAATTAAATTTCTAGTTCCTTGACTAATTTCTATTATGTTCAATGGCTTCATCTTCTTTTTAGATTTTTCTCTTTTTTTGTACTACATTTTAACATGTTTTACTCTAATTTTTCTCTTCCAGTACATTTCCAATGAGATTAATAAAATGATGTTTCAAGTAGTTTAAATTAATCAACCGATTAGTTAACTCTGTGGCTAATCATACAAAAACCTGGTCTCACTGTAAGGTTGTACGTGTATTAAAAATGTTGCACTATTACTTCAGTTTCTATCCCATTGAAATATAGTTAGTAACATTATGTTAAAACTCAATTGCAGTTAGGTAATGTGCATATAATTTAGAAGACATGTATGATAAAACAGAGCATGCCTTTTATGAGTACACCAAAAATACAAAACAATCTGGTATAAAGGGGTCCAAGGGGCTTGGGTATTTTTTAATAATCATTAGTTGTATACCTGTTGAATGAAATAATAACAATATCTATTTCATAAATTTTCTGTAAGGTCAGATTACATATATGTGAAATGCTTACATAAAAACATATTTGCTTAGGTAACTTTAATGTGGTTACTGAAATGTGTAAAATGATGTGAAATATAACAAACTTATTTATCCACATTTACTGGTGCATGTATACCATAGTATACAACTGCCTAAAGAATATGTCACTGAAGTGTTTATAAGAGAGGTTACTATTGCCTAATTATTTTGAAGAGGGAATTGGAAACTAAGTCTTGAAAATGACTATTTATAAAAATCAAAGGAAGGGATAAAATTTTGTATGTTCATTTTTTTTTTTTTTTTTTTTTTTTTTTTTGAGATAGTCTCCCTTTGTTGCCCTTGGTAGTGTCACAGCTCACAGCCACCTCAAACTTTTCAGCACAAGTGATTCTCTTGCATCAGCCTCCCAGATATTTGGGAGTGCCCACCACAATACCTGGCTATTTTCAGCTATGGGGTCTTGCTCTTGCTCAGGCTGGTCTCAAACTCCTAAACTCAAGCAATGCACCTGCTTTCGCCTCTAAGATTGCTGGGATTACAAGCGTGATGTACATTAATTTTTAATGGATAGAAACAAGTTGAATTGGTTTCCAATTCTAAATTTGTTCATTTATTTGTTTCTATTATTGTTTTTCTTTTATTTTATGTTCTTGCTATTTCTTCTTGGCAGCTATGAGATAGTGAATTTATGTTTATTGTGGGGTTTGGGGCGGGGTAGAAATTGAGCAGGAATAAGACTGGAAGAAAAAGTTAGGTGGCATAGTGGAATGAACTTTAAGTGGAATCAAATAAATTTGGCTTCAAATCCCAACTCATTGAACAGATCGTGGTATCAACTTGGCATAGTCTTTTCCTTCTCTGAACTTGAGTTTTGTCTCCTCCAATATGTGAACAATACACCTAAATCACATCTTATTTGGGGGGTTGGAAAATATGTCTTGAGCACATAGTCAGTGATCTGTTTTTGGCTTACAGTAATCACCTAAGATAGTGTTTGTTGAATAAGTGAATGACTAAATGGTGGCATGACCTGAGGTATCATCAAAAGTCTAGAAACCACAATGTGCAACTAACAAATTAGAAATAGATTTTTAGTACTAAACTGGATTTCTAGCATTAGAACCTAAAATATCTAAACATTCTAAATTGTACCAGGATACCTGTGTAATAAAGTCCAATTCGTTTGCCCTTTATCCGGTTAAAATTTCTCTAGGTGATATTTAAAAATCATACAAACAGCTATAATGAATCCATGCAAAAATAAGAAATGTTGATCAATGTATGTGTAACTTGGTATTTATAATGACTACTTGAATAGACAATTTAAAACCTAATCACATATTTGCTTTGTACTTTTTTTTAGACAAAAGATTAAAAAATTTCTCTTTTAGGGGCAGCGCCTGTGGCTCTAAGAGGTAGGGCCAAACCCATATGCTGGAGGTGGTGGGTTCAAACCCAGCCCCTGCCAAAAATTGCAAAAAAACAAACAAAAAATTTTCTCTTTATATCTTTTTACTGATTTGGCTTTTTACATAAGCATTTCTTTCCTTCCATGTAGTATATATTGTCAAAATATATTTTAGGTCATTTAAAATCAAATTTTCTATTTAAATACCTTGCAGAGTTGCAGTGGTGATTTCCTCTAGGACCGTATGGGATTAATTTTTCTGTAGCACAGGAATCCTTCAGGGGCTTGTCTTAGACTGATAGAATAGAGTCAATGGATTATCGAGGCATTGTTCTTCAACTCTTTAAAATATTGCCATTTCATAGCTCCACAGATTAAGGGAAAATAACAGAAAATTTTTTCCAACAAACACGGTTATTCTTTGTTGAAAGATTTACTGTTTCTGAGAGTTTATAGACACAGTCATTTTTTGGTATGCTGGAGAGATTGGTTCCAGAACGCCATCCCCCATACCAAATAGACTCAAGTCCCCGATCAGGCCCGTGGAACTCATGTACGTGAAAAAGCCGGCTTCTTTATATATAGATTTTATAGCCCATGAATATTGTATTTTCCTTCCTCCTTTGGTTGAAAAATAGCCAGGGATATGTAGGTTCATTCAGTTCAGCCCACGTTTTTTAGGATTAACTGTATATATACAGTTACACATATACAGTCCTACCATGGTGCCTGTGAAAGATAAGTTCCAGAACGCTCCCTCCGCCTCCCACGTACTAAAATCCTCAGATGCTCAAATGTCTTAGACGAAATGGTGTAGTATTTGTAAATAACTTGCACACATCCTCCCGCATACTTTAAATCATCTCTGGTTACTCATAATACCTACTACAATGTAAATGCTATAGAAATAGCTGTTATACTGTATTGTCTATTTATAGTATTTTTTTTTTTTTACCTTTGTATTGTCATTTTTATTGGGTTTTGATTTAGAACCCAGAAATATAAAAGGCTGACTATGCTTTTCATTTACATGTTGTGCAATGTCACGATGAGGGACGAGTTTTAAGAAATGTGTCCTTAGGCAATGGTCTGGCCTACAAACATCATAAACTATTCTTACACAAACCTAAATGGTGTAGACTACTACAAGTCTAGATTTTATGATACAGATAATTTCTCCTGCACTGTACGCCTGTGTAGCCTATTGGTGTACTGAACACCATAGGCAATTATAATCCAAGGTTATGTGTTTATATATGTTATATATCTTAACAAAGTACAATAAAAATATGGTATGCAAGATAAAAAGTGGTACACCGACTTAGGGCACTTACCACGAATGGCTTGCAGACCTTGGAAGTTGTTCTGAGTCAGTAAGTCAGTGAGTGAGTGGTTAGTGAGTATGAAGGCGCCGGATGCAGATTACTCCGCAATACTGTAGGCTTTATAAACACTGCACACTGAGGTTACAGCAATTATATAAAATATTTAACAATAAATTTCTTTCTTTAACAATAAATTAATTTTAGCTCATTGTAACTTTTACTTTAGAAACTTTTAAAGTTTTTTTTTTTTTTTTTTTTTTTAACTTTCGACTCTTTTAAAATAACCCTTAGCCTAAAATGCAAACACCTTACAGCTGGACAAAATGTTTTCTTTCTTCGTACTATTACTATATAAATGTTTTTAATTTTACATTTTCTTACTTTAAAAATTTTTTTTTTGCTAAAAACTAAGATATAGTAGCACACACATTAAGCTAGGCTTACAAAGGGTGAAGGTCATCAACATCACTGTCTTCCACTTCCACATCTTGTCCTCAGGGAAACAGACCGGGAGTTGTCACCTTCTATGATAACAATGCCTTTCCAGGAATATCTTCTGAAGGGTATGCTTCAGGCTGTTTTACTGTTAACTTTTTACTTTTTTTAATAAATTGAGAGAGTGTACTCTAAAATAATAATATAAATGTGGTATAGTAAATATATATGTAAGTATAATAATTGTTTAGTAAGTATAATTATCAAGTATAATGTACTGTACATAATTTTATATTATAATTGATATAATGAGCAGCAGTTTTACCACCATTATCACACACACATAATGCTTTGCCCTATTACCTTGTAATAGTTAGGATCTCATTAGACAATGAATTTTTAGCTCCATTATAATATAGTTGTCAGTTTCTTTTCTTTTTTTTTTGTAAGTATATTATTTTTTTACTCCTCTTTTTTTGTTTTTTGAGACAGAGCCTCACTTTGTCATCCTCAGTACCAAGGTGTCACAACTCACAGCAACTTCAAATTCTTTTTTTTCTTTTCTTTGTTTTTTATTATAGATAAAAATATGCACCATAGATGTGGCCCCACCCATTACCCTCCCTCCACTCAAACCTCCCCCCTCCCTTCCCCTTCCTTGGTCCTTTCCTCACAGTCTTGTGGTATAGTTGGGTTATAGCCTTCATGTGAAAGCTATAGTTTAGCTTCATAGTAGGACTGAGTACATTGGATACTTTTTCTTCCATTCCTGGGATACTTTGCTAAGGAGAATATGTTCCAGCTCCATCCGTAAACATGAAAGAGGTAAAGTCTCCATCTTTCTTTAAGGC
>CAUYPK010145491.1:0-57397 GCA_963574355.1 Loris lydekkerianus
CCCCCCCCCCCCCCCCCCGCCCCCCCCCCCCCCCCCGCCCCCCCCCCCCCCCCCCCCCCCCGGCAAAGGGGAGGGGACTCTGTGTGTAGTGCCCTTAGGAAGCACAGCTCAGTGAAGGCCTGTAGCCTGCCATGGTCGGGCACCCGTAGCCTTTCACATGATTTGTTTCAGTTGTATCATCTTGCAATTCCTGGTAGTTCTGAGCTCATTCTTGGGGTAGACATGACCTCTAATGTTCCTTCTATGGAACTCTGTAGGCCCCACGTTGGGGTGCCTACTCACCCAGGTCCATGTTTCGGGTCCGGGGGTTACACTGCTTGTAACCCTTGCAGCTCCGCAGCTCCACAAGTTGTACATGTAGCTGATTGAGGACATCCCTGTCCAGTGTGTTCACTGCATTCATCAGCTGGTTGGAAAAAAGGTAGGTTGTCAACAAGGTGAGTCAGGGACCCTCCCAGTGGTGCTCTTCTACCAACCAGGGGACACATTTCAGGCAGGTTGAGAGTGGAAGGTGCTGTGGGCTGGTGTCCTGCTCATTCCGACCTTCCCTTGTGCAAAAGCCAGAGTTTTGGAAGAGTTGGGTGACTTTTGGCTTCTAGCCCCTCCAGGGCCTCTCAGTGAGAATGAAAATTCAGGAGAATAAAACCGTATTGTGTACTTAATGTGGGACTTCTGGAGCCATTGGTCAGGAAACTCAACAAGCTTGGAAAGAAGCCCTTTGAGTGAAGTCTCACTCAAAGTCCCTCAGCTCCTTTTGGTTGGAAAACAGCAATTTGTGAAAGGATGGCTGAGTGATCTGGATCCTTGCCTCGTCTGGGAGGTACTGGTGACCGACAGACCTATCCACTCGGCCACTCCCTTTGGTAAAGTATGAGGATGAACCTATCTAAGGAGAAAGACCAGCAGCCTATGTGGTAATTAAATAAAGAAATTGGCTTGCTGACATTTAGAAATCAGATTTCATTTAAAACATTACTTTAGGCTTTTCTTAAAAAGTTGAAGGTTGGATAGTATCAAAGCCACATTACAGAAAAGCTTAATGCTAGAGCTCAGTACAAGGGCTCATGTGTTCCAATTACCAGACCCTTCAATTGTGTATGTGTTTAGATGATTTAGCGGCAGTTACATTAACTGCATGGTCCCTGAAGGCCCCAGAATGTGCAATGTTTGGCTTGACCCTGCAGCTCTCCAGTTTCAGGAGTCTTCATAATTTCCTGCAAAGTGTGGCTGAATGTTGGCAGGTGCCCGTGTTAGAGGGCAAAGTGATGCCATGTATCTGGGCCTGGGACTAGTTGGTCTCTGGTCCCAGCCTATCTAGCTGTGTTCCCTGTTACCTTGCTCAGGAACAATTGCGCTTAGGTGCCTGAGGGCTATTTCCTTTAGCTGAAGGGAGAGAGAGAGTCTCTGAGAGCAGAGAAATGCCATGTTGGCGTTCTGCAAGTAGGAGAAGGGACTGAGTCATAGAATGCGCATGCTCCTGACAGCTTTCTCCTCCAGCCTAATATAAGGCCGATCTGCCTCTCAACACCACAGGTATAGAGACTGCCAATTCACCAATGCTCTCATCTCTTGCGTGCTCATGTTTGTTAGAAGAGCCAAATCTCTCTCCATGCCCTTTTCACCAAGGTGTTGCATTATGGAGCTATACAGGTATTTCTTATAACTCTCACTCCTCCTAGCCATAGGCTATACGGGCTGCTACAACCATGTATCATACGCGGGGTGGTGGAGGCAGAAAAGGGCTGATTGAACACCAAGTCCCCAAACTCTCAGTGGCTTCAAAATGAAAAAACTCACTCCTACTGTTTTAGGGACTCAGTGGGACTTGGGAAATTGGTCATCACTTCCCTGGGGCTGGTGTTAAGTGGCAGCACCTGTGCATCCCCATCCCCCATCCCCATTTCCCCAGCTCATGTTGTCAGTACCTGGTAGGGGTCTGTGTTGAGATCAAAGTACTCTAGGAAGCCAGTTGCAAATTCACAGAAGAGGAAGTTGTGGGTCTCATTGATTGTCCTCATGCACCAGTAGGTGTTATTGTTGGCGCTGGTGCAGGCACAGAAAGGCCCCACTGCCGGGGAAGAGACAGCAGGCCCTGAGCACCTGCAGGTAGCAGCCCAGTCTGCCCACAGTGATTCCTGTCAGGGACAGTCACTCCCTCCCTCCCTGCAGCCTGTTCCTTAGGTGCCAAATGACAGTCTGGAGCCCTAGGGGCCCCTGGTGTCAGGGAACCTGTTTCTGAGAGCTCTGGAGGTGAAGCCCTCACAAGGTGGGGCAAGGTGAGTCACATAGAAAGTAGAGTTTCCCAGGTTGCCCACCCCCGCCCCAAGCTCACGTGTCCAGAGAGGCGCTGTCTGCCAGTGCTGGTTGTCGTGGGTGAAGCACGTGAGGCCCGGCATGCTGCACGTGTCGTTGTTCTGCAGGCGCTTAAGCAGCTTGCGAAGTTTCTTCTTGCGCTTCTGCTCCCGCAACAGCCATACCTTATCCTTCTCTTGCAGACCCTTCCTGTGGGCACAGAGGGCCACACACACCTTGGGCCTCTGTGGGACCCTTGACCCTGACTCTCCCTTGTCCACCCTAGAGTTTGGGCTGGACCTTCCACCCAAGTCCCACTTCTGGGACCAGACTCGGATATTCTGTCCTCTAAAGCAGCAGGGAGGTGGGAAGGTGGCTTCTGGGGTCTCTGCTTGGCAGGGTTGCAGCCATCCCATCTGGCCACAAGGGGGGCACCTGGAGGTTTCCCCCGTGTTGCCCTGGGAACAAGTAGGCACTTCCTTGAAAGGTTGGGCCGCTTCCCTGTTCTGTATGCTCAGCGCTAGGGCGGGCAGCCCTCCCAGGCCTCTGTACCTCTGCCCCAAACCTAAGCTGCCCTTACCTGAAAGGGTGCAGGAGGGAGCCTTTGTGCTTGAGGCGGCTCTTGTGCTGGGTGTGATAACTGCAACAGACCCAGCCTGGCTTCAGGAGCTGTGGGTCCTGGGGCTCCCAAGTGATGTCCTCCCCTCTCCCCTTGCTAGTGTGGGAGGGCACTGTGCTATTCCTGCCTACCGGCTCCATCTCCAAGCATGGCCAGGCTGCAAGAGGCTAGGTCAGGTGTAACTGTACCAAGAGGGGGTGGCCTGGCCTCAGGCAGGTTCAACCTGTGCACCTGGAAGTTGGTTCCCCCCGTGAGGCCAGCACACCCTGGTGGGGCCAGCACTGGGGAGCCTGAGCTCTGCAAGCCCCCTGGGAGGGCGGCATAGTCTCCACAGCTGTGAGCACAGTAGCCACACTGGCCAGGGTTCAGCCCCCTTCCATTAGCACAGAGGGTGCTGCTGCACGTGGCTGCTCTAGGCTTCTGTCCTGTGGCCCTTGGGGACCCTGAGGCGGTAGCATGGGCCTGGAGCCACATGGGCTACTTCTGAAAGGCCAGAGGCCCCTCTCCTTGCCTGGCCCCAGCTCTGGAGCTGTGCCCGAGCCAGGCATTGGCCTGGCTACCTGGGGGGTGGTTCTGTGTGCCCAGCTGGCTGACAATACAGACTAAAAGAAAGAGGAAAGGAGTCAGTTATGACAGGGGATGCTGTGTACCCAGGAATGGTTCCATAAGAGAATAAGGGGTCTTGTGGGGCCCTGTGCTACTTGCTCACCTGATTTTGTGACAGTCACATTCTTCTGGCCGCTTTTTCTTCAGGTGACCGCGGACTTCTCTCAGGTTCTTAATTTTATTCTGCAGGGTTTCAATCTGAGAGAGAGAGCAAGAGGAAGCCCTGAAACTTTCATGGCTGGACAAGCAGGGCATGGCCTGTGGCTGCCCCCCGCCCTGCTTTGTCTGCCCAGCAGTCTGCATCTTTGGGTGCTGAGGAGGCACCTGGCTCCACTTGCTGAGTGGAGTCTCCCTTCCCCTCCATCCTGCCTCAGGGAAGGGACGGAGCCGCTCTCCTGTCCTGGCCCGCCCAAGAACCAGCAGAGTCCTCTGAGGGTGACACCTGCCCACCTGCCCACCTGCTTATTGAAAGAACTAACCATTAAGTGTAGTGAGAAAGGGGATGACATGACTACGCGATCTTCCCTTAGGCTGCTGCAGGGACACTGTGTGCCTGCTGGGTTGGTGTTCCTGTCCCTGGGTGAGGATTCTATGTGGCCTGCCTTTGCCTCTCTGGCCTCTGCCCTGGGCCATAATGCTCTCCCAGTGTGGACAGTGGGACCCGAGAATGTGCTCCCCACCCACACTCTGCTCACCTCATGGTCGATGTGCAGCTTGTGGTCTTTCCAGGCCTGCAGGGACTTGTACAGGTCCAGGTCACACTGGACTGTATCATTTTCTAGGATGTAGCACCTGCAGGGAGGGATCAAGTGTGGCCCTGAAGGGTTGGCGGGACCAGCCCAGGGGCCCTCGTGTGGGTAGCCCCTGCTTGCCAAGATCCATCTTTCTCCTTTACCCTGACCCCTGCCTGGACTCTCACCGATGTGTCACTTTAATGGGGTTGGGGGCTGAATAATCTGGAAGGCCTCCAGTGCCACTGAAGTCCCCACCATCCTTGTCGTCTTGGTCTTCAGGGGCCCCTGGCCAGTGCCGCTTGGTGAGGTTGCGGGGCTGGGATGCGTCCTCCAGGCCTATGTGGTACACTTCACCATCCACCTCGATGGCCACTGAGCGAGTGGAGCGATTGCGGGCGTAGCTGGCCTTGTACTCTGTGGGTGGCAGAGGGGGCTGGGTCCTTAATCAAGATAGGACCGGCTTCCAACCATGAGGTTCATTGTTGCCTGAGACCTGAGGGCTTCTGAGATCTACTGGCCTGTAAGCAGTCCCAGACTGCAGGGAGAGGACCTTGAGGTGATGACCCCAGAGAGACTGAAGTCCCAGAGCCAAGCAGTAGCTGGCCTAAGAGAACGCCAAGAGCGAGCTGTGCAAGGACAAGCAAATGGTGCCACATCTGCACAGTGGGATATTTGTCATTATGCCAAATGAAAGACGCCAGACACAAAAGAGCATGCACTGTATCCTCTCTTTGTAGGAACTATCCAGAATAGCCGAGTGTGCAGAGGCAGAAAGCAGATCAGGGGTTGCCAGGGGCTGGGGTGGAAGGAGGGTGGGAAATGAGGAGCCATCACTTCATGGATATGTGGTTTCCTTCTGGGATGATGAAAATGTGAACTGGAGAGAGGTTGTGTTAGTACATCACTGAATATAGTAAATGCTCCTGCATTGTATGAAATTGTAAGAATGGTAAGGTTCTAGTTATGCAAACTTCACCTTAATTAAAAAAAAGGGAAGAAAGTTAACATGGCTGTGAGAACATTGATTTGACTTGGGAAGAAAAGGCGCTATGCAGAATATCACTCTGGATAGAAAAGGGCAAGGTTTGGGGATGCCACTTAGCCTCTGCAGTGTAAGTGGGGGCAGTGAGATGAGGCTGAGTCACATGTTGGAAACTGGGGATGTGCAGGCCCTGGACTGGAAGCCGACCTGTATCTTCCGCATATTAAAACCAAGCTGTACCATGGTTGATTACGCTGAGTGAAGTAAGATAGTCACAGAAGATTCTACTTACATGAGGTCCCTGGAACAGTCAGGTTCATAGACACAAAGTTGAATAGGGGTTGCCAGGGGGTGGGGGAGGGTGCGGGGTCGGGGGACAGTGCTTAATGGGGAAATAGTGTCAGTTTCACATCTTTTGCCACACACACAAAAATAAACCCAAATCTCTAGGCTTTGGCTGTCGGGCCAGGGGGCCAGAGAAACAGGCTGCATGGGAAGGTGCCCAGCCCCAGAGGGGACACTTTGAGTCAGCTGGCCAGGCACCTGGAGCACTTCCAAGCAGTTTCACTCCCACTTGACAGGCATAGACTGGCTATTCTATGGGCAGGAAGCCAGGCCTTGGAATGAGGAAGTGACAGTCCAGCATGGTGCTGAGTGCCCAGCCACATCCAGCAGAGTTCTGCCCTCCACTTGCCCAGCTCTTTGGCTTTCTAATTGCCTGTTCCCTCAGCCCCTGCTGTGAGGGAGGTGTGGGGGTGTAAGCAGTTTCTTTAGTTGGGGGGGGCTTACCCCCCACCTGGCCCTAGTATAGTCTATTCTCCTTTATAAAGTCACCTCCAAGGCCAGTGCTGGTGGCTCACGCCAGTAATCCCAGCACTCTGGAAGGCCGAGGTGGATGGATTGCCTGAGCTCTAGAGTTGGAGACCAGCCTGAACCAGAGCGACGACGTTCTGTCTCTAAAAATAGCCAGGCATTGTGGTGGGCTCCTATAGTCCTGGCTACTCGGGAGGTTGAGGCAAGAGAGTCACTTGAGCTGTGACGCCGCCACGGCACCCTGAGAGTGAGACCCTGCCCCCCAAAAATGTCACCACCGGCACTGAGTCCTTGAGTACTGAGCCTGGGTGCCCAGAGGAAATACGGACGTGCAGGACTGGACTCCTGTGAGCCTCTCCATCACGGGATCAACACAGAGTTTCGTACATGTGCTTCTGTTTGAAGACACCTCGTTTCATACACATTGTGCATCAGTTAGCATTGAACTCAATGGCCTACAGCACAACTCCTGCTGAAAGAAACTTCCGAAACACGTTTTCCCTGCCGGGCACATCATAGAATGCTTGCTCCTAGGAACACCACACGGCTGGGGACTGTTTAAATAGTGAAATCTCATACTCCCCTTACACATACACTACAAAAATGTGAAAAGCATAGCACTGAATAGTGAAAAGGACACTTGTTTACAGTATGACCCCAAACCAGGCAGAGTAGGTGGTGTTAGCCTACGAAAAGGGGCTTTGAGCAAGGCTATAGTCAAGGCCTGCGAATGACCCAGAAAATCCTCTTGAGTATTGATCCTGAGGCTACAAATCAAATTTAGGAGATTTGCAAATACAGAATCCGTGAATAAGGCTGGACTGGTACTGCGCCCCCTGGTGGCTTCCTTCAGATCCCACCCAGACCCGTTAAAATGGTTGCTTCAAGCTTGGGCCCAGTCCCAGGCACACCTGCTGCTTGTTAGACACCTCCCGCCAGTCTCCTACGGGACTTTCTGCCTCTGCTCTGCCCCTGGCAGCCCACTGAAATGGCAGGGGTAGGGATCCTTTGAAAACACAAATCTGATCTTGTCCCTGCTGCTCAGAGCCTTCCAGACAAAAAGGCTGTTTGCCTTGGGAGTAAAATTCCTGCGGTGCTTAAGCCATGCCATCCTACACTTTTCAAAGCATGTATCACAACTTCAAATGACCTTCTGTATGACTGCTGCTCCCCCCTGGGATGGGGGACTCATGATTGGCTTGGCTGTCCCCCCTGCTCCCCAGCTCCTAGAGCCACACCCGGTGATGACAAGTAAACTGTGGCACTGTTTGAATGCATGAATGGGGATCTCTCTCCTCTGTCCCAGCCAGCCCAGCCTGTAACACTTACTCTTCTTGAAGAACTTTTTCCGGCGTCCAGCCAGGCTGAGCTTGTAGTCCCCGCTGTCACATGTGCAGGCCTCGCTGCCCTGCCCGTAGTACTTGGGCACAAAGTTGGAGAGGGCTCTGCCACTATCGAGCCGCACTGGGCTCTCACACTTGTGTAGCTTCAGCTTCCCCGTGGCGTCCTCCACGCACTGCCACTTCTGCAAGACATGATGGCCAGGGTCCCCATCCACCCTAGAGACTTCACTCCCTGTGCTGTCATCTAGATGCTATTAAGCCCTATACCTGCTGTCTCCAAGACACTTCTCTCTGCTGTCACCACCATCCCCGTGACAGCCCTGTATGCTCCTAAGACCCACTCTCACATGGCATCTACAGGATCTTTTTTAAAAGGACAAATTGGATCATGTCACTCCCTACCTAAAACTCTCCCACAGCTCCTACCACCTTGAGGACAGGACCCAAGCTTCTGGTCCTGGTTTTTGACGCCCTGCACAACCTGGCCCTGCCTGCATCTTGGACCTGGCCCCTGCTGGCCTGTCCTGCTCTTCTAATAGCCCAGATGTGCTGCTACCTTTGCACTTGCTGTTCCTGCTGTCTAGAAGGCTGGTTCTCCACATCCTCATGTGGCTGGTGGCTTCCCACCTCTCAGGGCTCTGTTCCCCTGTCACCTCTTTGAGGAGACCTCTCCTGGTCCCCTCTCCTTACCAAGGACTGGATCAGAGTATACATGCACACCTTCAGCTCAAGGCACTTTAGTCAGAAAGTTAAATACAGACTTGCTTCCTAAATCTCTCTGGCGTGGATCTCTGCTCTCTCCTAGCCCTGCCTCCTAGGCCCCCTCATTGGATCCTGCCACAGCCTGTAGGTGTGAACTACCTGCTCCAACCCACTGATCAAATAGTAACTTACAGCCTCTTCTGGGCCAAAGTGATCTTCCCAGGACATGGGTCAGATCTGTTCTTTCATGTTTACCTGGCACCAGCAGGTGCCCAGCACTGGGTGCTGTGTGTCAACTCGTTTACCACAACTCACAGCACCCTACGAGGCAGGCGCTATCACTGTGCCCACCTGAGATGAGGCACAGAGAGGTGGAAGGACTGGTCCTGGGTCACAGCCAGGAGTAGCAAGAGCTGTGATCTGCTGGTCCAGGCCCTGCTGCCCATCACCTGCTCACCTTGCTCACCTGGCGGCCAGATTTGATCCTGTTCGTGGCTCCTGTGGCCTTCCCACCCCCCTCAATGCAGGCCTGTCCAAAGGCCAGGATTCCACAGTGCAGAACTGGACTGACGGGGCCACAAGCACAGCCCTTTGTGAGGCAGGCCCAGTGGGGACCGAGGACCTGGGGAGGCTAAAGTGGGGCAATGTGGTAGGCGGCAGCCACTGCTGCCAGCTGGGAGCATGACCCATGTGGCCACGTCTGACTCTGCAAGAAAGGCCAGGAATCTGGCTGCTGTGAGACAGTCTCACTCTGTCACACTGGGTAGAATGCCATGGCGTCAAAGCTCCCAGCAACCTCAAATTCTTGGGCTCAACCTCCTTTTCCCTCAGCCTCCTGAATAGCTGGGACTACGGGTGCCCACCACAATGCCTAGTTAATCTTTTCTATTTTTAGTAGAGATGAGGTCTCATTCTTGTCCAGGCTGGTCTCAAACTCCTTAGCTCAAGCGATCCTCCCACCTTGGCCTCCCAGACTGCTAGGATTACAGGCATGAGCCACCTCGCCTGGCCAAGAATGGCTTTTATATTGTATATTGTTTAAAGAGTTGGAAAAAAACAAGAACCAAAACAACTGTAAGGCCCACAAAGCCTAAATATTTACTGTCCAGCCCTTTACAGAGAACGTCTGCTTTCCCTATGGTCCAGGAGCCTTCTGTTATTTTCCAGGTGCTGTCTGACACCTCTTGAACCCTCGTCCCAAACCCAGTCCGGAGACTATACTTGTGGGCTCCTGCGGGGGCCATGGGAGCCCTTAGGGCTGGGACCACTTCAGCTTCCTCTGGGTCCTGCAGCTGGACTGCAGCCTGGGTCTCTGCCTGGGAGGAAAGCACCTGCCAGATACAGCATTGGAAGGTGATGCAGGAAAGCTCTAAGTATCCACTGTGATCATCATCACTATATCACAGAGCCGGGCCCTGGGGGCAATGAAATGAATTCCAGGCAGGCCCTGCCCTCAGGGAGCCCCTGCTCTGGCTGAGAGACCGGTAGGAAAGAGCTTGGCTCCTGGAACTGTTTAGAAGGGCAAACACATGTCCACCGTGGGTGGAGCATGGAAAAGGTATCCAGGGTGACTCTGTGCAGCTGATCCCCCTAAGAGATGCCTGGGGGCCCAGGGAAGGCTCCTGTACCAGCACAACATTCCCAGAAGCACAGCAGGGACAGAGACCCAATAACAACAGCCTTAAAGAGGATGGGTCACAAGCAGGGCGGTGCCTGCCCCTGCTGGCAGGCCTGGGGCCCCTAAGGCCCTGGAGCGGTATGTCTGGGGCCACGGCTGCCCCCAGCTGGCCTAGGCAATGGTACCCAAGGCTGTGTCCTTGGAGCTCATGCTTCCCCTTCTCTGTCCCAGCAAAGAAATAGCCTTCTGCTCGCCACCCCTCCCCCTCCATCTGGGCAGGGGTGATGTGCAAAAGGGCCAGTGGGGGTACCAGGAGACCCCCCCCCCCCCGGCTTCTCATCTCATGCCTTACAGCACAGAACTGAAATCAGAACCACTTCTAGGATCTCAGCACAAAGTCAAGGTTGGGAACATCAGTCTAGAAGGACAGGAGTTTGAGGCAGTTGGAGGCTGCAGCCCGGGTACCAAGGTTGGAACCTGGCATTAGGCACATGCTAGTCAATCGTATGACACAGTACCTTCCATGGCACAGGGGAGGCAGTCTGGGGGTTTACGAAGACACACTGGCTGGGGAAGGGGGCATAGTTACTGGGCATGTACTAATTCTGTGTCCAGTGATAGGACAAAGTCGCTCAGATGCTGTCTGTCAGAAACCCACCCACTCAGGCCCCGGCCTTGATGCAAAGGTGCTGGTTTTGCTTTTGTTTATTGGTGACACAAATATGTGGCTCTAGCCCCGGACAGTCTAGGGGGAATACCCCTCCTGTACCCCTTGGGCCAGGCCAGGCTGAGCTTCCTCACCTCCTGCCTGCCCTGCCCCAGTCCTTTCAACCTGTTCGGGGATGTCCCTCTCTACGAGATCCTCCACCCTCTCCAGAGCCTGCTACGGCCATCCAGGAGGCTTCAGAAAAGCCTGGGTCAGGCTCTCCTGACATAGATCAGCTTTTGCACTCTCTGAATACTACCTGGATTATTATTTCCTTAACGTTGGTCTTGTAATCAATTTACTTTTTAAAAAGTAAAATTTTACTTAATTTATTTTAAAAGCCCATTTTGGGGTGGGTGTGGTAGCTCACACCTATAATCTTAGTACTCTGGGGAGCAGAGGCAGGTGGATTGCTTGAGCTCAGGAGTTCAAAACAAGCCTGAGCAAGAGTGAGAGCCTATCTCTACTAAAAATAGAAAAACTAGGCTGGCATTGTGCCACATGCCTGTAGTCCCAGCCACTACCTCCTATGGTCCTCAGGAGGCTGAGGCAGAAGGATCACTGGAAGCCAAGAATTTGAGGTTGCAGTGAGCTATGGTGAAGCCATGGCACTCTACCCAGGGCGATGGAGTGAGACTCTGTCTCAAAAAAACAAAAAATAATAAGAAGGGCTGGGTGCAATAGCTCAGGTCTGTAATCCTAGTACTCTGGGAGGCCGAGGTGGGTGACTTGCCTGAGCTCAGGAGTTTGAGACCAGCCTCAGCAAAAATTACACCCATTTTTATTAAAAATAGAAAAACTGAGGCAAGAGGATTGCTTGAGCCCAAGAGTTGGAGGTTGCTGTGAGCTCTGATGCCATAGCACTCTAACCAGGACGATAGCTTGAGAATTCTGTCTCCAAAAAAAAAAAAAAAAAAAGAAGTAAAAAGGCCATATCCTATTACTCCTGTAAAAGGAAAACCAGCCACAAAGAATGGACACAATGCAAGTAAAACCACTGAGCTACCGTGGCTGCTGTGAGCACGGGCTGGAGGGGGGGGTAAAGGCACACCGCCTACCCCCTACTCCTGGGGTCCCAAAAGTTGCCGAGAAAGGGACTGCTTTCCAGGAGTGTCATCTCAGACCAGGCCTTGCTGGCTCAGCTGGTTGTGGTGTGAGGGAGGGAGCTGCCTCACCTGCCCCAGCTGCTCACAGGCCGTCTGGTACTCGGCGCGCTGACACAGGTCCTTCACGCGCTGGAACTTGGGCAGGAAGTTCTCCTCCTGTGCATCCACCTTGTCACTGTCTCTCTTGTGGAGCAGTTTGCTGTGGGGCAGAGTGCGGAGGACAGTGGGCCTCTCAGCTCTGGAGGAGCCCGGGGGCCGTGTGTGCCCCCCTAGGGTGGCCCCCACCCAGCTCCGGTTTATCCTCACAGCGGAGGGCATGGGGTCACCCTGACCAGGCCACCTGATTTTTACGAGACTTGAAGAATTAGGATTTTATAGGCAACTTCCTAAATTGCATGAGTTAGAAATAAATTAGAATACACTGAAGACACTGTACGGGTGGGAACCAAACGTGGAAAGGGGACACGTGGCCTCCAGACCCAAATTCTGTGTCACACTTAGGGACCGTGAGTGGGCTGCCCTTGTGTCTTGGGGGCTTTGGACGCAGCTCCCAGCTGCTGTTGGGGATGTAATGACGCACTGCCCTCCCTCCTGCTCTGGGTGCCATGATGCGGGGCTGGGGCCTGTCGCTCACCCTCTCTCCACCAGGAAGGAGTCACGCCAGACCCTCAGTTTCTTTTTCAAGTGAAACCTAGTTAAAAAAAAAAAAAAAAAAAAAAAAAAAAAACAAGAAGAAAAACACAATTCTAGTTTCACATCTATGTGGGGGCCCCACATGGCCCCTCAAGGAGCAGGGATGGTGCCCAGGGTCAGCCTTGGATCACAGACAGATGCCGGGGGCCGGATGGGTGCTGGAAAGGCCTCCCCAAGACTTGGTCAGGAGGTACTGGGCACCTGGGCAGAAATGCTCCCAGCCTAAGTGGCTCTAAGTTGCACACACCCAGCCGTGTCTATGTGCACGGGGTGCCTCCCAGGAAGTACAGCAGTGTTCCCATGTTGGGAGAGGTTGCTGTCACTTTAGCACAGCACCAGGAGCAGTGGCCATCTCACTGCAGGTTACCTGTACCATATTTTGGGACATTTGCCCTTTGGTCCTCTAGAGCTGCGGATGTGTGCAGTCTGACTGTGCCTTGTAGGCAGTGTCTCTCTGTCATTTATTTCCATTGCCCAGACAAGGACTCTTGAGGTTGAGAGAGAACTTCCAGCCTGTACCCAACTCCCAGGTACCCTGGACCCCGGCCAGTGTTCCTGCTCTCCACATGTCCCCTGTATGCCCTACAGTTTACCCAGCTTCCTGGTGGAAGGACTCACCCTACCGTGTAGCCAGCCATGGGTGGACAGTGCCCACTAGGGCTGGGACCCCGCAGAGGAAGGGCTCAAACGCTAGAGGCATAAATTGCACCTTAAGGCCAAGAGCCAACTTGTGTGCAGTAAGAACGCCGGCCACCAGATGTCGCTGTGGCCACACAAGTGTCCCCATTGGCCTCCGCCGCCTGCACCTGTCTGTAGTGCTTACGGGCACTGTTCCCTTTCTACGCCCACACCTGCTGGGAGGCCTTCAGCAAGTCACTCGCCCTCTCTGGGCTTCATGTTCCAAGTTGGTAGAGCACATGGTAACAAAGCCTGCAGCACCAGGGGACAGATGACATGGTCTCTGTTCCACCCCCTACTCAGAATAAGGCCCGGCTCACAGCAGATGTATGATTCCTGCTGATGCCTGTGATACTGCTATTGTCATCCCAAGCTTTGTATAATTTTAGCCCTAAGAGTGCCTCAGTTGGTCACCTTGGCTGTATTCCAGGTGGGAGACAGAACCTTAGAGTAGGCATGTGAGTGGGTCGGTGGGGGACACTAGAACCCAGTCTCTGATCCCTGGAGACTCCCCACCTCACACCTACATGGTCCCTGAGTTCGTGCACGTCACGGGTTGGGGAGGCCAGTGTCCCTCACCCGGGCCCATGTCCATTCCCCAGCCCGCCCTGCTCCCTCCTCACCGGTTCACTGGCCGCTCGGTGTCCAGCAGCTTGAGGATGGACTTCCCATCCATATCTGCAGGGATGTCCAGCCCTGCGATGTCCAGGATGGTGGGGGCCAGGTCAATGTTGAGCACGATGTGGGGGTTCCTGGGGAGGCAGGGAGATTGGGGACCTGACTGCCTAGTGATGCTGGCCCCAGCCTGGCTCAGGAAGGGGCAGTTAGAGGGACACAAGTCACTAGGGGCTACCACCTGAAGATGGGGAAGCTGCAACCTGTTACTATCAGCACCTCAACCCTCAATGACTCCCCTCAGGAGATCAAGTTCAGCCACCCCAGCAGCCCCTGCTCACCCTTTAGCTTCTGAGGCCTCGAGGCATAAGTGGCTGGGCTGACAGGACCCACCCTGCCATCTTTCTGGAGCCAGCCCAAACCCTGGACCTTCTGAGCCCTTCCCTGGCCTCTGGGGCCAACATCAGCCCCTTGCTGTCCTTGACGATCCATCCTTGCTGTCCCTTCCATCTGAAATGTTCCTCCTCCAGGGAGCAAGCAGCATGGTACTGTCCCTCACCTCTGTCATTCTTTGCTCAACTATTGCTAAGAGGCCTGTGCCAGATCCCCAGGTGCCCCCCTTTCCCCCCCAGTGTGACCCCTCCACTTGGTGTGGTCCAAACAGGACTTGCTGCTGACCTACAGAACACAGTGCAGGTGACAGGCTGTCTCTCCCATGGCTAGTGGTGACATGACATTTTAACTTGAATAGCTTGGGAGACAGGCTACATGGGCTCCAGCCCTCTGCTCCCACTTATCCAGCCCCAGGGGTAAGGAGTGGACACTTCCCCAGTCAATCCTCTGGATGAGACTGCATCCCTGGCCATCACCTTCATTTAGCCAGAGCAGGGGACCATGTGAGGCTGGGCCCAGAGTGGGGCCCCACACACACTGCGAGATCACACACGTGTTGTTTTAAGCTGCTGAATATGCTGCAATTTGCTCTATAGCACAGATTCCTGGCACTAGGCCCTGCCTGAGGACCCTGCTGAGAACTGTGCCCCTCTCATTCCCAGCCCTTCTCTGCTTTCTCCTCCTGAAGCCTTGTCACCCTCTTATGGACTACATCTCTTGTCTACTTCTCTGGTTTAGTTAGACTCTAAGCTGCAGGACGGCTGACATCTTTAGTCGCTTCTCTATCCCCAGGACTTATATGTTTAGAATGCACAGTGAGCACTCAAGAAACGTTGGCTGAGCGATCACCACCAGCTGCCACTGCTGCCGGCCATTTCTCCCCGGTGGTGTTCCCAGGGTAGTGGCAGGGGACTCTAGGATGTGCCCAGCACAGGCCTGGCCCCTGTGGGACACATACGCTATACCTGTTACCCCAGTTATCCCTCCCCAGTCCTTTGAGGTCAAGAGGCAGGGCCTGGGTCCTAGGGTTTCACTTGTCTTTTGACACTGCCCCGCCCCCGCCCCTAGTGAGGCACCTTGTAAACATCAGACAGGCGGTTACCAAGAATGTTGGGAGACTTTGGAGGTGCAGTTGGGGAAGGTTGTGGGTTTTTTTTTGTTTGCTTTTTTCTTGAGACAGAGTCTCACTATGTTGCCGTGGCGTCACAGCTCACAGCAACCTCAAACTCTTGGGCTTAAGCAATTCTCTTGCCACAGCCTCCCAAGTAGCTGGGACTACAGGCACCCACCACAACGCCCGGCTATTTTTTTGTTGTAGTTGTTGTTTAGTAGGCCCAGGCCGGGCTCGAACCCATCAGCCTCGGTTTGTGTGGCCTTTGCCCTACTCACTGAGCTGTGGGTGCCGAGCTGGGGAAGGTTGTGTTGTTAAGGGGGCTTGGAGACCAGAGTGAGGCATGACGACTTCATCTGGAGGTGAGGGAGCTAGAGAAGGCTGTTGGGGAAGGGTGCTGAGCTGAACATCAGTAAACAGCAGTTGGACGGAACTCGGCCTGTCCATAGTCCTGTTCCCCCAAGACTCAGTGGGGGGACAGTGGTTGTTCTTCCCAGCCTGCATCCATGCCTAGCTCTGTGGTAGCAGCTTCCAACTCTGGAGGAACTGCCTGTCCCCATTCTGATTCCACTGCCTGATAGCTCAGCCTGGTCACTCATCACTCAGGCTTCCTGTCACCCCTAGCTACAATGATTGGCTCAGGGAAGGACACATGACCCAAGCTGGGCCAGTGAGAGCCAGTCTCAGGTCTTTTGTCCAGACAAGTCTGGTTTCCTAAATTGGATGGCTGAAAGTCTGAAGCTATTGACACTGCTACCAGGAGAGAAAAACCTGCCTGGGAATGAAGCCAATTCAGAGGAAGCAGGGCTAAGAGATAGAAAACAAGAGCTTCCTGATGGCATTTTATGACTGCTGGATCCAGCCATGCCTGAAGCCTCACCTACTCTCAGACTTTTCAGTTTCTTTAGTTACTGCATCTCATTTGCCTGATCTTGTTTGAAGGCTGTTTCTGCCTGCAACCAGAGGGTCCTGGCTGACAGGTACTGTGCGTGCTCAGCCCCAAGCCTGATATCAGTATTGTCTGTCTCTTGTCCACATTGGGATGTGTTTTGGGTCCTTTGAGCCAAGTCACAGACTCTGAGTCTGATCACGCCCACAATGTCCGTGTTTGCAGAGCTCTTAGTGGGTTAGATTCTTCATGTTCATGGGAGCTGTTTAATGTTTCTAAGAGGTACAGGGTGGCAGATGTGACTAGAGACAGCCTGGCTTCAAATCCTTGTTCCTTATTTGCTGTGTGAACTCCAGAAACTTAACCTCTCTGGGCCTCAGTGTCCTTTGGTGTAAAACCGGGATCCTAAGAGCATCTACCTCACAGGGCTGTCGTGCTGCTTATACAAATGCTGTAGCCTGGAGAGCCCACGCCACGTAAGCACGAGCTGTCATTACTATAGCTATGACTGCAGCTGGGGGCACAGGTCCAAAGGCAGCAGTGATCTGAAGAGGTCAACACAGTCAGCACCCTCTCAGGACCTGAGCGCATGTGGCCTGTCTCCTGGAATTTCCACCAAACGTCCAAGGTGGAGGGAACATGTCGGTCTGGAATTCTGCACTATCCCCTCAATGCCCTTTCGACAGGAAATCTGTGCTGGAGTCCAGGTGAGTGCTGTATGTGTCCCCACAGATGAAGTCAGAGCGAATGACAGTCTTCATAGCACCACATCTGCTTTTCATAAAACCCATCCGACTCTGTCTCCTTAATATCCCAGCAAATGTGAGGCAGCTGCTCTGATCACCTGCCTCTCCATGCTCTTCTCTGCCCCAGACGCCAGAACGTGTCATCCCAAAGGTTAAGCCAAGGAGAACATCTGGCTGAGGACTGTGGCCCACATGGGCTTCCAGGAAGGAAGGGAGGGGAGCCAGCAGCCAAGAGCCAGCTCAGCTGATCTCGGCTGATAACTGGCTGCCTGGATGGAGGTCCAGGTTCCTCCCTGACAACCCCCAGAACTAGTGACTGCCTAGCCTGGAACAGACATCCAAGCGCTGTTCCCACTGGTGACTGACACACACACACACGCCCCAGGTCCCTGGACTGCCTGGCATCTAGCCTCACCACAATCTGCTTTCACAGGTGCTAACTGTTCCTGGCTTTTCCTTCCCCAACAAAGGGGGTGTAAAGTATGTCAGGTTCCACCCTGGGTGACATAATTGCTTTCAAATGGCACTGGAGGTTCACTGCCAACAGTGTGTGCCACCCAGGGGTGTGGCTGCCTGGTGTGAGTCTTGAGCCGAGCTGGGTGGCCTCCTTGGGGCCTGACGACTTACAGAGAGCCGGCCTCCACGTTGGGGCCCCTCACGTAGAATGGGACCCTTATGTCGAACTCATATGGCATGGACTTCCCTTTCACCAGGCCGAACTGACCGATGTGGTAGCCGTGGTCAGCGGTGTACACGATGTATGTGTTGTCCAGCTCGCCCGTCTCCACCAGCATGTTGTAGATCTGTAACACACGGGAGGAGAGGCATGGGGCCGAGGTGCGCGGGGACACGGTGCGACAGACCTCAGTCCTGTCCTGTAACACATGGGAGGAGAGGCGTGGGGCCGAGGTGCGCGGGGACATGGTGTGACAGACCTCAGTCCTGTCCCTCTTCTGCTTCAGGTCTTTGCTCAATTGCCTATCACCTCTCAGGGAGGCCCCTGGGGCTGTCCCATCATAACTGAAGCCTGCTGTCACTTCCTGTCCCCCTCTCCCTCCACTGTTCTCCCCAACACCTCTCACTTCTGTCTCTGTTGCGTATTTGTGGACTGTCTCCTGCCTTGGAATTTAGGCTCCACGAGGACTTTTGTCCTTTTGATCCCTGCCTGCTGTATCCCAAGGACACTGGCCCATGGCCTGTGCAGGAGTCCCTGACCTAGAACAATGCTATCCGACAGCAATGCTAATGTCTGTGCTGTCCACGATGGTGACTGAAAAGCTGAATTTTCAATTCGATTGTTTGGATTCTAATCAATGTAAATGTAAATATCCCTGGATAAACCACCTGCATGATACTGAGCCACCGTGGAATATTACTCAGCCATGAAGAGGAAGGACATACTGATTCACACTCCTCCATGGGAATCTTGGGACGTTCTGCTAAGTGAAAGCAGCCGGTCACAAAAGGCCACGTGGTGATGAGTCTAGTTATACAAAATGTGTGGAATACTAAATCCACAGAGGTGGGCGAGCAGCAGTTGTCTAAGCTTGGACTTGGGGGAGGGGGGTTTGGGGGGTGATGGCTGAGGGCTGTGACGTTTCTCTTTAGGATGATGCAAATCTTCTAAAATTGTGGCCATGGTTGCACAACTCTGTGAATACATGAAAACCACTGAATCGTTCACTTTAATTGGGTGAATGATATTATATGCAAGTTACATCTCAAAAAAGATGTAAACAACAACAAAAAGACACACTTAGCCACATGTGGGTGCCTTACTGGGCCCCGCAGAGGGAGGTTCCAGCCCGGCTACACCTCCAGCTCTGGCTGCGGTCCCCCCCCCTCCCCGGAAGACCCTGAGGAGTGGGGAGGCTCCTCTGGGGGCCCGGGAGGCGCGCAGGAGGGCGCTTACCGTCTCCATGGAGTCGTCCACGGACATGAGCGTCTGCAGGCGCTTGCGCTGGAGCATGTTGGTGAATTGCATGTGGATGGGCTTCATGGGCCCCGTGTAGCGCATGATCCAGTGCTTGTCGGGGTTGGGTGCGTAGTTGTAGCTTGGTGTGCTGCAGGGAAAGACGAGGGCTCATCAGGTGGAGGCAGCCGGGCCAGCCCCCGCCAGGTGCGCGCCTCCACCATGGCCACCTTGCTCGGCCCAGAGAGACTTTGCTCACTTAGGGGAAAGTGGACACTGGTCTGTTGGGGGCTTTGCTGAACTTATGTCCTCGTTTCTCCACGTGTGAGTCATGAGAAGCCCGGAGGAAAGGCGGTATTAGATGGATTTTGAGTCATGAAGTGAGAAGTCAGCCTCTCGTCTGCCCTCAGGCTACAGTCAGTTGGTGGGAGTTTTTCTTTTTTTTTTTTTGTAAAGACAGAGTCTCACTGTATCGCCTTTGGTAGAGTGCTGTGGCATCACAGCTCACAGCAACCTCCAACTCCTGGGCTTAGGCGATTCTCTTGCCTCAGCCTCCCAAGTAGCTGGGACTACAGGCGCCGGCCACAACGCCTGGCTATTTTTTGTTGCACTTTTGGCCAGGGCCGGGTTCAAACCCACCACCCTCAGTATATGGGGCCAGTGCCCTACCCACTGAGCCACAGGCGCTGCCCAGGAGTTTTTCTTCGTACCTAAGATGTGCTCATCTCCCTTTTGAAAATGGGAAGAGGCTCAAGTTCAGGGAATTTAGCAGGTCCCAGGCCCCAGCTCTGTTAACAGCATTGTTTGTGTGCATGGCAATACTTATTTTTCAGTTGCTTGGTAGCTGCCAAGTAACAGTTATTGAGACAAGAGTCTCACTCCATTGCCCTGGGTAGAGTGCTGTGGTGTCATAGATCCCAGTAACCTCAAACGATCCTCCTGCCTCAACCTCCCGAGTAGCTGGAATTACAGGTGCCCACCAACATGCCCCGCTAATTTTTCTACTTTTAGTAGAGATGGGGTCTTGCTCTTGCTTAGGCTGGTCTCAAAACTCCTGAGCTGTAATCTGCCCACTTCAGCCTCCTAGAGTGCTAGGATGACAGGTGTGAGCCACTGCACCTGGCCTATCCTTTTGCAATAGATGTTGGTTTAAAAAGAAAGAAATTGATTTAAAAATTAAGTCATAGTTATGCACAAATAGCCAAAACGATGAGGCTGGTACCTCAATGTGCGTGCATCTGGGATGGGCCACATACTTTTGTCATAATTATTCTTCCACTTTTGGTTTAATCTCCTATTGACTAAAAATAGAACAGAGGGTCAGAGAAGTTTGGGAACCTGTTTGGTGGAGCAATAGGGCCAGCATGTTCTGTGACTTGTGCCACAGGGGTAGGGGTGACGATTAATGATGAGGGAACAAATCAGTGATGGCCTCTACCAAGCAGAAATCACATCATGTGAGTAAGAAATGAGGGAACTGAGGCCTCAGGAGAGGAACTTGCCACAGATGGAACTGGGGTGCAAACCCCGGCAGCTATAGGGCCAGCCACTGCCACAGTATCATAGACGCCCCCTGCCCACATTGGCCTGCCTGGAGTCTCTCACATCTTGGGGGCTCAGGTAGAACTCTGACCAAGATGCTCTTGCTAGAGGATTAAGCAGTAAAAACACACAAGTTAATTCAGTTCATGGCCTCGAAACTTTCCAGATCCTACTGGTAATGTATTACTATGTCTCAGACTAAGAGTATCTCCTGTCCCTGGAGCTCCTGCTGGGCCTGAGGATTTGAGCTAAGGAAAACCCCAATCTGCATGGTAGATGGGGAAGGGTGCACCACTGAGTGCAGCTCCCCCCTCACACCTGGTGTGATGACCCACCAGGGCCAGGTTCCCCTCAATCAGAGCTGCAAATAAAAGTTGAGGCCAGGTGTGGTGGCTCACACCTATAATCCTAGCACTTTGGGAGGCAGGAGGATCACTTGAGGCCAGGAGTTTAAGACCAGCTTGGGCAAGAATGGGACCTCATCTCTACTAAACTTAGAAATTAGCCAGTAGGCTACTTAGCTATAGACCATTAGCATGCCGATAGTCCTAGCTACTCAGGAACTGAGGAGGGAGGATTGCTTGAGCCCAAGAGTTCGAGCTTACAGTGAGCAATGATGATGCCATGTCACTCTAGCCTGGGTGATACAGACCCAGTTCCACCTTCAAAAAGGTTGCATGGCCACTGCTTGGAGACCAAAAGCTTTTCAAAATGGGCTTTAAGAGGGCAAAGGGCTTTGGGAGTAAGTGCCACAGCTGGACTGGAGCAGTGTCTCAGACACCAAAAGGTCCCAAGGTAGAAAGCATGACAGGACAGCTTTGATGGTCTGGCAGTTGTGGAGAGTGCTGGGGTGTGAAGTGGGAGGTAAGTCACCTAGATGCCTCCTGGACTCTGCTCTCTGAGTCCCTGGCTGGTCTGCAGCCTGCTGCTCCTAAGTCCACAGGGCTGGCACTTCCTTGAATCCACCAGAGCTGCTGCTCTCCCCGTGGGCCAGCGCTGCCGTCTTAGGGCCTGACCCCCAGGAACAAGCCCACCTCCCCTCCCAGCCTCCCAGACTCCAGAATTAGAAAGGGGACCCCCTGTTCCCAGGGGTAGTTCAGAGCCACTCTCAGAGCAGCCTAACACGTAGGAAATTGTTCCTGCAGGCCCCAGAGCCCAGATTCTAGGACACAATTTTTAGTAACCATCCCTGAATCCATTAGATGTTAGTGGCGGCCCTGGAGAGCAGTGAGGGGTGAGGCTGTCTGTCGAGTGTCTGCAGCAGAATGATTTCTGTAGCAGAATGATTTCTGCAGACTTTTGCATTTTGGAGAAGGATTTTGAGGCCAGAAGGAAGCAGAGCAGGGTCCTGCTTGGCTCCCCCAGGGAGGGTGTCCACATTTTCGTGTGAACCCAGCTGTCTGCTACAGAGATTTGACACCCTCCCCTCCTCAGGCATCTGGGGAATATCTGGTGTATTCACAGAGGGGCCTGAAGGGAACATCCCCTTCCCTTCTGCTGGGGGCAGTGCGGGGGGGGGGATGCCTGTGCCACGGCCCCTCCTTTACAACCCCATCATGCCATGTGTCTGGGGTGTCAGCAAGGGCCATAGCACCTGCCACCCCGGGGCTGGCCAGTTCCTGTGAGGTCCGCAAGCCCACTCAGCTGCCACACTTTGGAGAGAAGTGCTGAGGGCTCACGGGTCTGTGTGTGTCTGTCTGTACCTGTGTGTCTGCACGCGTGTATCTCTGTGTGTGGTATGTCCACGTGTACTTGTATATATCTGAGTTTTTTTGGTATGTGTGTGTCTGTGCATGTGTGTGCAGTGGGAAGGGTGGATGGGCCCTGGATCAGGATGGTACCAGTGGCAAGCAGCATTCACTGTGACCCATAAGGCCTGTCCTAGAATAGGACACAGGCCTACCTTGCTGGAGGTGAGAGAGATGTGATGGGAGACTCCCAACAGAAAGACCCAGAATTCTAGCCACACATGCACGGCCCTATCCCCTCTTCACCTCTACTTAACTGTCATCAATAGATGCCCCAGCTGCAGAACTTTTTTTTTTTTTTTTTTTCCTGGAAATGATTATAGCCCAGAGATAAGAGAGCCTTCCAAACACGGCGAAGGGGGAGTCTCCGGGTGAGTAATAGCAGGCGCTGCTTGTTTTCAATTTCTGCAGCCTTCATTTCAAAGGGCAAATGAATGAGCAGGGCATGTCTGACAATTTGGCCAGGAAACTCCAGGGCTGCTTAGGGTGGAGCCGGGACCTCTTTTAAAGTGGTGCTGCAGGGGGAGAGCATACCTTCCCCACCACGGCTTCTCCTAGAGACGACTGAGCGGGCCACACACCCCTCCCACCCTTCCCTCGTGGATGGGCTAGTGTGTGTTGCGGGGGCCTCCTGGGGTGCAGAGGAGTGAGGAGCACAGCTTACACTGCTGTCCTGCTGCAGTCCCTGGAATGTGCTCCATCATCTGTCAAATCCTCCTCCCCAAAGCTGAGGGGATCAGGAGGTTAACACCCTGCCGTTATCCCTGCTGAGCCACTCTGGGCCCTGTCAAAAAGTAATTACAGTGAGGAGCTTGTGCAGCGCTCTGGGTTCTGAGTGTAATGAAAATGAAACACTCTGAATCTTCAGGTGGATCCCAGGCTGCCCCATCCTTGTGGCTCCAGAATGTCACAGCAAGGGCTTGAGTATTTCTCCTAAGGTGGAGGTGGTTTGAGGCAGAGAAATGTAGAACTTTCCAGAGAGATTTACCAGGCAGCCGAAGGGGAAGGAGGTGGAGACATGGGATGTGTCAGGGGCAGTGGTGACCTAGGTAAGTTACTTCACCTCTGTGCCTCAGCACCCTCACCTGTAAAACTGGAATCCCACGTGTGACAGGGAGCTTCCACATTGGCTCTAGATGAGCTGCACTCCCCGTCTTGACACCCCTGCGTAGTCTCACTGACACTGTAGGGGGACTAGGATGTGTGAACAACAGCACATGACAGAGGGAGGGTGTGTCACTTTCAAGATTAGGTTATGGAAGACTGGCTTCTTCCATCATGGCCTCACTTTCTCTCTCCGATCGTGTGCTCTGGAGGGAAGCCAGCCACCACCTTGTGAGGACACTCAGGCAGCCCACTGGGGAGGCCCATGTGGCCAAGGACCAGGTTTACAACTCAGCCCCGGTTAAGCCTCAGGTGACACCTTGATCACAACAGTGGGAGGCTCTGAGCCAGAACCTCAGACAAGCCACTCTGGGTTCCTGATTCACAGACTCTATGAGATAGTGTGTGTGTGTTGGTTTATGCTAGATTTGGGGGTAATTTGTCATGTGGCACTAGGTGACTGATAGAACAAGGGTCATTGTGAGTCTTCAGGTATCTGATGCAGCTTGAAGAGCTTAGTTCAGAGCCTGCCGCACAGTCCACAACTCAATAAATACTGGCAAATAATTACAAGACTGCTCATGCTCTGGACCCCTTCTCCGAAGAATGTATTTCAGTGTATGAAATAGAATCCACAGGATTAAAAGGAAATCTATTACATGTAGTTCTATCCATGGACCTCTTGGTGGGAGGATTTGGACCCTAAGTTACAAACTCATGTCTCTTGCTCTGCTGTTAGCCAGCCTGTCTGGACTTGTTTCCTGGTTTCCCCACAGGCAAGCAGTGTGTTCTTGGGTCCTTTAAACTAGAAGGGTCAGAGAGAGCTATGTCACTGCTGTTACTATGCCTGTTACAAATGCCTGGCCCTCCCCCCCGCCCTGCTAACCAGCAGCTCTGGCAGGCAGGGTGCTGAGGCTTACATGTGCTGGGACGCGTTGGGGAAGAGGCGTGAATATTGGGGGGCAGAGTCCTCAGGGCCGTGGGGGGCTGCATGGCTGATGACCATTAGGACCGGCCTGTGCGGGTACATCTTCTTGGACGTGCGGAAGAAGCTCACGCTGTCATTGGTGATGAGGTCTGTGAGGTAATCCTGAGGGGTGGGGAGAGACAGGAGAGTGGGTAAAGAGGCCTGTATGTGGACTGAGTGTCCACTATGCACCGGGCACTGTGCTAGACATGGGGACACGGCAGTGAACAAAACAAGACAATCCTTTCCTGCATGGAGCTGATGGTCTAGGGGCCAGGCACACAATAAATAAATAAAATAAGCAGGACAGAGTGCTTAGCTCAATGGTGCTAAGCTCAACAGAGAATAAAGTGGAGAAGAGATTAGGGAGGATGGAGGAAGTGCAATTTATTATCCATTCATCAGAGATTAAAAAGATAATAGCTTAACTCTATTGAGTACTTATGATATGGCAAGAACTATTGTATGTTTACTTGTGTTCAATCATTTAATTCTCTTTTTTTTTGAGACAGAACCTCAAGCTGTCACCTTGGGTAGAGTGCCGTGGCATCACAGCTCACAGCAACCTCCCACTCCTGGGCTTAGATGATTCTCTAGTCTCAGCTTCCCAAGTAGCTGGGACCACAGGTGCCCGCCACAATGCCTGGCTATTTTTTGCTTGAAGCCTCATTGTTGTTTGGCGGGCCCGGGCTAGATTTGAAACCGCCAGCTCAGGTGTATGTGGCTGGCGCCTTAGCTGCTTGAGCCACACTCATTTACCGTATATACTGGAATATAAGCTGAGTTTTTCCGGCACAAAATTTGTGCCGAAAAACCCGAACTCGGCACAAATTTTGTGCTGAAAAAACTCGGCTTATACTTGAGTATATACAGTAATTCTTGTGTAGCTTTACAAAGTAGGTATGATGACAATTCCTATTTTCCAGAACCCAGAAATTAAGGCACAGAGAAGTTTAGTGAATTGCCGAATGTCACACAGCTAGTAAATGTTGGACCCAGAGCTCCTGAATCTTTGTCCCTAAGTCTGAAGTCTTTTCAAGGCTCTGAGAAGACTGTTGTGCAGGGTAGGTACATTCTTGAGTTCTTGGAGTGCCTGTGTTGGGGGTGGGAGCAGACAAATGTATAAATAAAGGACCAAGATAGTTATAAGGTGCAATAGATGAAGACAATAAGGAGATGTAACAGAGTAACTAGGAGAAAGGGACATTCTTTGGCTGGGGAAGTGAGGTCAGGCCTGTCTAAGGAGGTAGTATTTGCATTGACACTTGAATGATGAGAAGGAACTCAGCATGAGAGGATCTGTATCAGTGGATTTTGCTGGAATCTCTTGAGGAACTTTACTGATACCTGGGCTCACTCCCAGAGATTCTGATATGATTGGCACGTGGTTTGGAATTAAACACTCCCCAGGAGATTGCAGTGTGCAGCTAGGATTGAGAATCACTGATCTAGGGCGGCACCTGTGGCTCAGGGGGCAGGGCGCTGGTCCCATATACTGAGGGTGGCGGGTTCAAACCTAGCCCTGGCCAAACTGCAACAAAAATATAGCCGGATGTTGTGGCGGGCGCCTATAGTCCCAGTTACTTGGGAGGCTGAGGCAAGAGAATCACCTAATCCCAGAAGTTGGAGGTTGCTGTGAGCAGTGTAAAGCGATGACACTCTACTGAGGGCGATAAAGTGAAACTCTATCTCTACACAAAAAAAAAAAAAAAAAAGAGAGAGAGAGAGAGAGAGAGAATCACTGATCTAGAGGAAGAGTTCCAGGCACAGGAACAAACATAGGTAAGCAGCAATGTCTTTAGAAAATAAAGGAGATGATTTATGTGTTGGTCAGTAGGAGAAAGGAGTTGGAGAAAAAGTAAGTTGGCCATGAGATGGGGGCTTTAAAAGCTCAGCGAAGAGGCTGAAATTGGCCTAAACTCTTCTGGAATCTCTCTTAAAGGTGATAAGTTTTTGAAATTTGCCCTTTGCTTTTTAGAAGGCTTCTCTGTCCCAAACTATCACTTTCAAAAAGTGATACTGCTTTAGGGGAAAAAAAAAAAAAAAGGTGAAGAAGGGGCTACAGTTTCCATCCTAGAGTAAAGTGCACACCATATACCACACCATGAGGTTTTCATACATCTACACTCATCCACTATATCCATATGCACAAGGCTGATCACTGCAATACTGTTCATAAATCAAAAACAAATTGCATGACCAGCATTAGGAGGATGATTAAGTAACTTGTACTGCTTTTACACTATACGGTGATGTGTAGGCATTGAAAAGACGAATGTGGGTGTGTGCCACACCTTTTGGGGGCAAGAAACGAGTGTAAGAGGGACTTTACCTAACAAATGCAATCAGTGTAACCTGGTTTCTTGTACCTTCAATGAATCTGCACAATTAAAAAAAAAGAAAGAAAAGACAGATCTGCAGTTACTCATGTGTAAAACTTGTCAAGATGTGCTGTTAAGGGTAAGATCAACCTGTAGAGTCAAAGCCATGAAGATTTTATTTTTGTTTGTGGGGAAAAGAGGAAGCAGGGTGGAGAAGAGAAGCCGTACCCCTAACCTGTTATATTTTTGGGCATTAAGGAGAAATCTAGAAGGAACGACAACAAAATAAATTAGCACTGAGGACTGGTAAAAGAAGGTGAGAAAGTAATTTGCTACCTTATGTACTTGAATACTGTTTATGAATTAATTTTTAGAAATAAAACATTTTATAAGGGGGCTGTGTAGAATTACCTAAAAATAATGTTACATAAAGCGAAGAGGTGCTATTAAAGTTTTAGTATTAGAACATGTCTTACAACAAAAAAGATAATTATTATTAATAACAGAGGTAAAAATGGTTCAAAGCTCTCTTGGGTGAAGCAGAGGGGTCTGTACCCTCACAGGAAATCAGTAGTCAGTGCCTGAAGAGGATGAGTCAGGAAATGGTCATGAGAATGAGGTCGGAATCCCTACAGAAACTTGCCACCTCTGGCCAGTGGCATGGCATGGGAAGAAGACAGTTGCTCTTCATAATAAACCCATCTTCACCATTTGATCTTAGAACTGTACACCTCTTTGGTTGTGATTAAACTTTTTTTTTTTTTTTTTTTTTTTTTAATAAAGCTAGCATTAACTTTCATTTGCAGGAGAGGACATACAATGGGATTATACAGCCATGAAAAGGAATAAACGAGAGCTACATGGATCAAACATAGACAAATCTTGGAACATGGATAAATCTTAAGGAAAACTCTGTATAATAGCATTTATATAAAGTCTAAGAACACACAATGTTATATACATTGTTTTGTGCAATGTGAGAATAAAGGCATGTCAGAATATTGGTTACTTTTGGGTGAGGGTACAGGTGGGAGCAGGAGATCCAGGAAGAGTAACTCAGTGGCTCCTACAGTCTCTGTGAGGCTTCGTGTGCGGAAATGTGCATGGATTGATTATTGCACCAGCTTCTCAAGGCTAGAGTGAGGGTTTAAAGTGCTAACAGATGTTAAGCTCTTCACAGGAGTATCCTGCAGGAAGCCAGGTCTAAATCCTAAGAGTCAGCTAATTATTATGAGAGTATTGAAGGCTGGGTAGAGGTTCTGCACATCTAAGATCCATCCTTACCAGACCTCCTTAAAGGCCAGTCCTTTGCTAAGTCTTCCCTTGTTTCTGCTGGCTCCATTGGACCTCTGCTGTGACATGTGACACTCATAACTGCTCCTACTTCTTTCATCCCGTGGACTGGGAGGAAGGACACCACCCTGACTCCACCAGTGGGCATTTAGTCTTGAGTTAGACAAGGCAATGAGCAACTGTTTCCTGGCCACACTACTTGAGCCAAGTCCAGGCATCTACATTAAGGATGGGAGGTCTGGGCCAGGGTGCTGGGAACAGTGTCCAACTATATTTGGGACACAGGGAGACAGAATACAGCCACTGACTGGATGTGTGGGATGCATGAGAGGGGGGTCAGCCTCCCAGCCCCCACATTGGTTTCTGGTTCTGCCAGCTGGGAGAAGGGTTCAGAGAAGGGGTCTAGGAGAAAGGGAATGTCTGGGCCAGGAGAAATGCCTAGTTCAGATCTGGACAAGCTGAGTTTGGGCTGCCGGGGGTGAGCCATGAGGAAGGACTCAGAAGACCTGAAGTTGTGAACAGGAAGGTGGGACGGGTGGGAGGCCCACACAGGCCACCGAGTGCATTTTCTAGAACCCTGAGACCAACTGACCGCCCTGCAGGAAGCCACCCCCCCCTTCCCATACCTCCACGCCAGAGGAGACACACTCTAGGGGCACTCAGGAGCCTGGCTCCCATCTGGGTTTGGAAGCCACAGCTGGGATTGCCAGGGGTGGAGGATGGAGGGGTGAGGGGATGGGGTGAGCCTGCTCTGACTGCCCAGGGCATGACTCTGTCCAGCTCTGGCAGAAACTTAGCCTCCAGGTTTTTCCATGATCTTCACTGACTTGACGCAGCTTTCTAAGGAGACTGCTATGCTAGCCTTGGCTCTTGTGAAAAGTCTGTGTTATCCTCCAACCGTCATTTAGCAAAAGGAGTTCTTGCTTAGGAAGCAGAGCACATGGAACGCCTCATCTTCTACACTGCCCAGCCTGCAGGTCCCCGAGCATGCACATTCCACGGACACATGTGTAGGCTGGTCCCACGGACCTGCGCATGCGTGTGTGGGGTGGGCGGGCTGGGCGGGGCAGCCAGTGGCTCAGCCACTCCCAGCGTCCTTCTTCCTGCTAGGCCTTTCTCTGGGCTGTAGTTGCTTAAGGGAGGGATTATTATGCACTGACTTAAAAGTATCTGTGGGTACCTGTTCCCAGGGTGCAGGCTTCCTGTTCAGGGATAGGGATGTGGCGGTGCATGTCTGTCCCCAGGGTGCTCAGTCCTGTTCAGGGCATGGAGAGGCATTCACAGTAGACAGAGGAATCAAGTGGGGAGCTGGGCAGGGACAGGAGATTTTCGCTCACTTAAGGTCCCACTGGCTGCTGGGGGCTGGGTGGGGGGTATGAGTAAGAGCAGTGATGAGCCTGGTGGGGGGGGGGGAGGACAGGGGACGGGGAGGGTTACTGGAGAAACATGTCCCAGGGGACCTCCTAGGAGCTTATCACATTTTTGTTCCATGGAAGCCCAAGTTTCTGCCCTGTTTGAACTTGGGTAAGATATCTCACTACATCCCAAATCTCTGAGGGCAGCTCCCCAAGTTGGACTTTCCTGGCTTCCAGGACTAATTGAATTTATGGCTTGGGAAGCCCCACATGTGCACCACTGATCACCAAGTCTGGACGTAGTTTGATGGAGAGAGAGGTGGTGGAGGAGGAGGGGAGGTTGCCCATGCCCCAGAGGTCAGCCTCAAGCCTACTCTTGATATTTGTCTTATCTGAAAAATTGACCTTGAATAATGTTTCCCCAGGCAGCAGATTTTTCTAACTTTCATTCCTAATCAAGATGCGCTAGGAGGTGGAGGAAGGAGGGGAGGGGAGGCTGCCTGTGCCCTGGAGGTCGCCTCAGCCTACTCTTGATATTTGCCTTATCTGGAAAGTTGGCCTTGAGTAATGTTTCCCCAGGCAGATTTTTCTAACTTTCATTCTGAATCAAGATGTGCTCCCTCACCCTGGGGGCTTCTGCAGCAGATTATGTTTACAAAGTGATTCACATTCCTGGAAGGAGCAGCAATGTTTCATAAAAGAGGGCTCTGGAGTCAGACAAAACTGGGTTCCAATCTTAGCATTATCACGTACTAGCTGTGCTCTTGGCTAACCACTTTTAGACATACAGACTTTCTGCATCAAAAAAATAGGTCTTAATAGTCCCTTATCCAGATGGTGGTGTGAGTACTTAACAAGAATTTATTACCAGCCCAGCATCCAGAAAACCCATAATGAACACAGGCTTTTGTGGTTACCACACTTTTGCTCATGTCAACTTTGAGAATGGGATGTTATGCCCATTTTACAGATGGGGAAACTGAGGTCACAATACTAATGAACAATGTACCCCAGATAGAGCTAAAGCTTTTGTAATATTTTGATTAGGTCCATCTTTTACCACAAACAAAATGATTAATGAGAGGCAGTCTGTGGTAATTTAGGGAAGTTGCCAGCAAATTTTTCCTGAAAAGCACCAGGTAGTAGCACACACGTATTCTAGGCTCTGCAGGCCATATTATTTCAGTTGCAACTACCTGTCACCATCATTGTGGCATGAAAGTGGCCACAGGGTAAATGAATGGGCATGTCTTTGCTCCAGTTAAGGCTTTATACATGGACGGAATTTTAATCTTACATGTGGACAGAATTTTAGTATCACATATTTTTCACATGTCATGAAAATGACTCTTTGAAAAAAATTTATTATAGTAAAAAACATAATCCTCTTAACATAATTTTAGGTGTACAGTATAGTATTGTTAGCTGTAAGCACAGTGTTGTACAGCAAATCTCTAGAACTTTTTCATCTTGCACAATGGGAACTTTATACTCGTTACACAGCAACCCCCCCTCGGGTCCTGCCCAACACCATTGTTTGACTAATCTAGATGCTGCAGATAAGTGGAATCCTGTGGTATTTGTCCTTCTGTGCCTGGCTTGTTTGACTTAACAGCGTCCTCAGAGTTCATGCATGTTGCTTCACATGATAGGGTCTCCTTCTTTTTAAAGGCTGAATAACATCCCAGTGTGTGTATAAATTTTTTTTTTTGCAGTTTTTGGCCGTGGCTGGGTTTGAACCCATCACCTCCAGCATATGGGGCTGGCGCCCTACTCCTTTGAGCCACAGGTGCCACCCGAAGTAAAAAAACATTCTTAACTTGAGGGTCACACAAGGAGTTGGCAGGCCAGACATGGCCCATGGGTTGCAGTTGGGACTTTGAAGCCAAATAGCTTCAAATGGGTTTGAATTCTGTCTTTACCCCTTAACTAGCTATGTGGCTTGGTTAAGTTACCTGACCTCGCTGGGCCTCGGTTTTCTCATCTGCCAGTTGGGAATAATACGAGTATATATCCCATAGGCCTTGATGATAAATGTATGGATTCACTTATGAAAAATGATTTAAACAGTATCTGGCACGTAGTATGTCTAAGTATGTGTTAGTCATTATTCCTCAGGAAACACAGGCCTGCACTTTCCGTGAGAAAATTAAAACAGTAGAAACCACTTGGAAGTCCCCTTTGATTACCTCTCACCCCCGCCCAACCTTGGCCCCTACTGAGAAGTGTCTTTCCCGGTGGAGTTGTGTTATGCAGGTTACAGGATTGCTTTCTGCAGCTTTTTACACTAATTGTATCATGCTGTAGATATTCATTCATTCATTGGACAGACACAGCAGGGACGAAACAAATGGACATTCCTTGGCTTCTCTTGAGAGACAGTGAACAAAGGAGTCAGTAATATACACTAAGTGACAGACGATCATCAGGTGGGGGAAGGCTGTGTGGGGGTGCCCTTTGTAAAACAGAGGGGTCCTGGAAGGCAACAGTGGGATGACATTTGATAAAGGACCTGAGAAGTTCTGCAACCTGCTCTTCCCAATCAGCCTTATGTCCTGCCAACTTCTGATGCCTTTTCCCACAGATCAGCCACATCTTTCCCCAGGGTCCCCCACGGGAGGGGTGCTTCATGCTCCCTAGTCATTCCTCCCATCTGTGGACTTTGAGTTTTTTCAGTAATGAAACAAAGCTGCAATCAAGTACTCAGTTGCACCATGTCCTGCACACACAAGTGGCTCTCCAGATAGGGAGAGGTGGATATGCTGGGTTGGTGGGGGTAGGGGGTGCATCTAAGTTCTGCTAGTTTGTCCCCAGACTGGCTGTGTAAAGTGTCATCTCTCCAAAGCCTCCCAGCACCCAGAACTTTTGCTACCAGCTGCCTGGCAACTGCTGTGGGTGACTCAACTCTAAGTCATCTCTATTTCCCTTCCTGCTAACAACTGTCTTGCCTTCTCCAACCTTCTTCAGCCATTAGCATTTGGTCAAATCACTCTTTTTTCATCATTGCTGCTTCTCTTTCCCACCTGTGACCTCAGGCCCCCTTTCATGGCATCTGCTCACCTTTGGATTAATAACTTGGGACAGAGTCCCTAGCCAGACTTCTGAGGGGGGCTTGGAAGGGCCGCTGCTTCCTCTCTACCTGGGCCTCACGACTGGGCCCCTGCGGCCGGCCATGACATTCTGCCCTGGCAGAGGCATCTTACTGCCCAGGTATGGCCCCATGCACGGGGCTCCTGGGTCTTGCCTTGGCTGGAAACTCCAAGTCAGACCCGCTGCACTGATATCCTGCTACCTTAGGATTAGAACCCTGGATGTCAGCCAGTTCTGACTCCACCCCAGCCCTCCACATCCCTGTCACAGTGCCTCTGTCTCCAGGCCCCTGGTAACTGGGGGCCCAGAAATCCTTGCCTCTCTCCCATGGGGCTCTTCCCATTCCCAGGGGGAGATGTGTGTATGGGGGCAAGACAGGAAACAGAGCAAAAGAGCAGATGCTCCACGTCCCCATCCTCAGCACCAGAGAACCCTGAGTATTCCTGGATAACCTGATTATTGGCTGAGACAAGGTGTGGACATGGCAAGGAATTTTAAAAAGGAGAGAGTATATTTTTCAGGATATTTAGAGAATCTGCCTGCGTTGAGGCTAGGAGGAGGGAAGCAATGTGTTCAGCCCTAGAAGAATATAATTTATATTTCCAAGGAGCCCAGCAGGGTCACCAGATTCCCTCACTTGAGAATTAAGTCACCTGGGAGGTTGGGGAAGCCTACTACGTGCAGGGTGAATCTTGGTGGGTATGTGGGGAGGTGGGTGCTGCACAGGCCATATCACATATGGTGTCTTCCACCTGGGCCTGGACCGGATCAGGCTTAGGCACAGGAACCGCACACATCTGTCAATGGGGGGAGGGATCTGGTGTTTCAAGAAGGGGAGTGGAATAGGGTGTTTTCTTGCTGCTGAGCATCTAGTCAGCATTCTTCCAATGGAAGCTCTCCATTTGTTTGGGGCTCTATTCTCAGACTGTGTTCCAGGGTACGGTGCCTGCCACCCCCTCTTTTGGCTCATGAGTGGCCCACATGACTTACAGGCCATGGAAATATTGGGTGCTCCTGACCCTGCTGACTGGCTCAGGAACAGACATGTGAGTGATCCAGAGCTAATGAGATGTGAGGGGACTCGCAGGGAATCCTGGGAAAGAGACCCCCAGACTTGTAGGATGGAAGGTAAGGAAGAGGATGAGCAGGCTGAGCAGGAAGAGGATGTAAGGAGGCCATATTGCCACCGTATCGCCTTAATGAGAGTAGTCTGTGAATGGGTCCAAACAAGGAAACAACAGAGAAACCAACATCTCAGGAGCTCATTTGAGCTCCTGGATCCAGCCATGCCTGAGACCATTAATGCTGGCTTTTCAGTTAAATGGTGAATATGGTTCCTTGTCAATTAAACCATTTTAAGGAAAAATTTTATTCTTAAAAAACTGGAAGAACCCAGTTTTATTGAAAAATATTACCCTGTAGTTTAGGGCAAACTGGAAAAACTTTATGAAGAGAAGATATACAAGGTTTAGATCAATTCAGTAAAGTGCTAGTAAAGATTTTGAGATGGCTGTAGTAACTAACAAGCCTGGTCTGGTTGAAATGACAAAATAGGAGATAGGGTTGGTGGGTGCACGTGTGCATATGTGTGTACATGTGCGTGCATGCTCACACATACTTCTACACTGTGGTGAGGGGTTCTGACTTTAATATGTGTGCACATACCTTCACACATGGTTTGTAACATACCTCTATGTACCAGACTAGGAGTTCCATGAGGACTGTGACCGGGTCTGTTTTTGTTCACCCCCTGAATAGCCAGCACCTGGCACATAGCGGCTCTCAATAAATACTTATTAATCCGGGGGAAGGGGATGATGATTAATATAATCACCATATAATCATAATCACCATAATGTTCAGTGTTTGCCTGTCCACTCACCTCATACTATTGTTGTGACTATTAGAAGTGGTACATATTAAACACCCAGTATAGTGCTTAGCGTTTAGTAGGCGCTCAATTAATAGAAGTTCACGTTATTAAGTATACAAGGGTATGCTCCTTTTCCAGATTTGGGAGTTGAGGCTCTTACATGTAATTAGCATATCTGAGGCCACATAACCCATGTCAGTGTTGGTGCCCTGAACCTGAGTCTACTGACTCCAAATGTGACACTCGCTGTATAGTCCCTGGGGGTGTCAGACAGAAGAACAAAGCAATGGGCTATCAAGGGTACAGATCTGTGGGTCAAGTGTGCTTAAATCATACAGGATTTTAGAAAAGTCTGAAAGAGTAGCCAATATTTACAAATCTGGGGATTTCACAGGTGAGAAATACACAAATCTGTGGCTTCTGTTGAAAAATCTAGAAATCTGGTCATTTGAGGCCCTCATTTCTACGTGGGCCTGATGTGAGAGTTTGCTGCCACTTTTAGACAGACCTATTCGCCACCATACTCAACACTCTCTACTGCTTACCCACTCCCAGTTGCTACACTGTTCGTGTGACTCCCTGTCCCCTGGTGACTTCTGCCTACAGGCCTTGTGTAGCAGTTTAAAAGGAGAAGCAGCAGAGAGGACAGCACTGAGAAATTGTCACAATAGCCCAGATACTTCTGGGTTATCACAGTCAGGTGCCGAGCTAGTGGCAGCAGAGAAAGAGGGGTGGATTTGACAGACAGCCTGGAGAAAGGGTGCCCTGATCTAAGCCAGTATGTATTGAGTATTTATTACGTGCAACGTGGTTCCTCTGATGTTCTATGTGTATTGACTTAATTAACTCAAAAACCTTTGTGGTAGAAATCACAATGAAAAAGCACTACACCTGTAGCAAAAACAGTGCTGATAAAAAGACAATATCAAGTGTTGACGAGGAATGTAGAGCAACTGGAACCTTCATGTACTTCTCACTGGGAGTGTAAATAGGTTCAACATCTTAACATATCCTGTGTCCCAGCAATTCTACTTTGGATGTAAGTAGAAATGAAATGGGTGCATATGTCCACCAAAAGCCATGGATAAAGATGTTCACAGGAACTTAATTTACAGTAGACTCAAACTGTAGCCAACCCAGCCGTCCATCAGTTATTGCGTGATAAACAGGAATTGCACAGACTTTCTTCTGAGTGAAAAATGGAAGACACCGAAGAGGACACACTATATGATTCCATTTATGCGAAATTCCAGGTCAAAACAACCCACGGTGACAGAAGTCAGAGCAGGAATTATGACTTCTGGAGAGCTTTCCGGGGGCTGGAAATGCTAGATCTTGACATGAGTAGTGGTTAAACAGATGCACACATATGTGAGAATTTACCGAACTTAAAAGATCTGTGTACTTTACCTTATGTCAGTTGAACTTAAATTAGAAACAGAGAAACTATGACTGAGGGAACAACCACATTAGCAAATGCTTAGGCAGCACCGACGATTGAATGTGCACATGCCCTGTGCCCACCAACCCCGCTCTTAGGACGTATATTAAGAAATAAGCACCTATGTTCACCAAAGGTAGGTAACAGATTGTTCTTACCAGCACTACTTACGATAGCGCCAAACTAGAAATACCTAAATGTCCACTAACAATAGGGTGAATAAATAGTGGTACCCGCACACACTGGGGGGCTCTACGAGAACGAACTCATCATAAGATTCAGCGCACACAGCCAGACGCAGAGTTGGTCTGTAATGCTCCAAGCCTGAATAATGGGTTATTCTTGTGGGAGGGGTGTTTGGTGGGAGGAGTTACATGAGGGGACCTCTGGGGGTGGTGATGACATTCTGCTTCTTGGCCTACCGGGGTGCTGGTTACACCTCGTCTACTGACTTTGCGGAAATCCGCTGAACGGTACCCTCTGCACGCATACTTTCTGGAAGTAAAATACTGCGGCAAAATGCTAAAAATCCCAACTCTTGGAAACAGAGACTATTTTTGAGAGATGCAAAACCCGAGAAACAGAGGATATACATACAGTGCCCCAGGTCACATGTTAAGTGTCAGTGTCACATCCAAACCCAGCCATTCCAGCTCCCGACGGGCCCCCGCTGCTGGGCCGGGAAGGGGTGCAGGTTACCTTGGAGTAGTCAGAGCCGTGCTTCTCCTTCACGCCGTTCCGACAGAGAGTGTAATTATAGAAGCGGGAGTTTTTCAGGAGCCCGACCCACTCCTTCCAGCCGGGTGGCACGTAGGAGCCGTTGTATTCATTGAGATACTTCCCGAAGAAAGCTGGAGGCGGAGAAGGGTTGGGAGGTGTGTGAGAAACAGCCGAGGATGCTTCATTAAACCACCATGTCCCCAAGGCCAGAAAACGGCACCGCCCCTCCTGCCACAAAGCCCTCTGGCAAGTAAGCGGAGCCTACAGACTCCTTCTCAAAGGTTTTTACATGCAACAAATAAAATATAGGTGATTAAGAGAAAGTCAATTATTTTTTAATATGGTTATCAGAATATTAAAAGAACTGGCGAAATAGCGTGTCCATTAGAAAATTAATGTATTCAAAGGAAGATCTTGAAGAAAGTGATCATTTCCAAGTAGTGCTGAGTGAAAACATTTGATTTTGTGATATATGCCAACAACTACAATGGGATATTAAAATATCTAGGAATTCTATAGATGACAAAGTTGCAGATTTGGCTAACATAGGTTTATGGCCTATGTTTGTAACAGAAGCAAAAGCTAAGTTTCAGTAGTAGGTTAGTGAAAATGAGAGGATAATTTTTTTTCCCATTCAAGTTTATGGGTCTTTTAAATTCTGTCTACTACAGAGCTACCAGAATGGCTCATGTTCAAAAACTTGGCAATACTAAGTGTTGATAACGTGGGGCAACATGAGCCCTCACACACTGCTGACTGGTCCGACCACTTGGACAACTCTTTGATAGTGTCTGCTCCACTTGAACATGTCCATAACTTCTGACCTAGCGATTTCAATCTTGGATATTTACCCAAAAGAAAGGTATTCAGACGTTCACTGAAAGTCACGTATAAGGCATGCTCATAGCAGTACATTCGTAATGGCAGATAACTAGAAATAAATCAAAATGCTTTTCAACCAAAGAGTGGGTAAATTTAATTGCTGCGTATTTCTACAATAGAAAAATCTGCATAGAAGACCTACTGCTACATTTAAGAAAATGGATGCATGTCAACAACCTGATAATGTCAAGAGAAATAAATCAGATAAAAATACATGCTATGTGATTCCATTTATATGAAAGTCAAAAATAGGAAAAACCAATCTATGGTGTTGGAATAAAAACAGGGGATAGGGAGGAGGATGGGTAGAAGAGGCACAGAGGGCTTCTTGGGGAACGGTCCTGCCCTGCTCTTGCTGGGCAGGTAATTCCGTTGGTGACACCTCCTTGACCTGGACTCTTGAGAGTGGCTCAATTGTCTACAGGCTTGTTTTATATCTGAGATTCTCAACCAACTAATAAATCAAACTAAGCAGCTAGCAGATGACAACAACATAGCTTACTTAAGAAAAAAAAAAAATCACCTTAATTTTTTAAGAAAGGGATATATTGAAATACTCTTTGTGGAGGCGAAAGGCAAGATCTTTTTTTTTTTTTTATTGTTAAATCATAGCTGTGCACATTAGTGCAATCAAGGGGTACAATGTGCTGGTTTCATGTACAATCTGAAGAAAAGCAAGATCTTTTGTGTGATCCTTTTCTGTTGTTTTCTCCAGTGAATATGTATAGTTTTGTCTTTTTTTCCTTTTTTTGAGACAGAGTCTCATCAATTGATGAATCTGCGGTAACACCACCAATGGAGCAAGTAGGGATTCACAGATCCCACAACTATTTATTAGATGCCTGCATATGCCAGGAGCTGTCCTAGGCACAGGAAATACTGCAGTGAATGAGATCATCGGGATCCCTGCCATTGTGGGGCTGACATTCCAGTGGGGGTGATGACACATGAAGTGATATAGTTGGTGATGAAGAAAATAAAGAAGAATGATATGGCAAAGATGGGCACCGTCAGGCTAAGTGGTTGGCGAGGCCTCTTTAAGGAATGGGGAGTTGGGCGGTGCCCGTGGCTCAGTGAGTAGGGCACTGGCCCCATATACCAAGGGTGGCGGGTTCGAACCCAGCCCTGGCCAAACTGCAATAAAAAAATAGCGGGGTGTTGTGGTGGGCACCTGTAGTAGTCCCAGCTACTTAAGAGGCTGAGGCAAGAGAATTGCCTAAGCCCAAGAGCTGGAGGTTGTTGTGAGCTGTGATGGCACAGCACTCTACAGAGGGCAACAAAGTGAGACTCTGTCTCTTAAAAAAGAAAAAAAGGAACGAGGAGTTGAGGAAAACTATTCTGGGCAGAGGGACTGTCAGGTGCAAAGGTCCTGAGGCAGGAAAATGCATGGGGGCATTTGAAGAACCCAAGGAGGACATGGGGGGAGGAAGCAGATGATATTACAGAAAAGAGGGCCCAGAGGGTGCAGAGTTCCAGAGGCCACCATGACGAGAAGCCACCGGAAACACGGTGGGCAACTCTACGGGGGTCCATCCCTGGGCTGCTACATGCCAGAGTTTGCATTTTATGTGCATTTTCCTACAAACAGGTCCACAGCTTTGGATCCGTTCTGAAGGGAACCTGGGACTGCAAGTCATTTAAGAAGCATCGAATTTCATCCCTCCCACTGCAGAAGAGTAAATGAAAATCCAGAGGAAAAGGCTCCCTGAACGGGGTCTTCTCCTGGGTCTTCCAAGTTCCCCATCATTTTACTGGTTTGTGCCTGAAAATTTGGGCCAACAATGTCTTTTAGAGAGACGCACAGGGTGGAATGCTAACAAGTTTAACTTCTTGGCTGGCTAAGGGGACAAGTATTCCTTGGGGGGTGAGTTTGTGGGGGTCCTTCCCCTGCCTTGGGAAGCCCTCTCTGCCCATTATCACCCAATGCCACGGGTGTCAGAGTGTCTGAGCCGCTTCCTCTGCTAGAATCCCTTCTTTCACATCCCTTCCACTCTTCAACCCCAACCCTTAAAAAGCCCAGAAAGAGTTGATTATTCAGCCTCTACAGGGCCCTAGAAAACAGGGCTTCAGTCAGAGGCTTTTAGTGCCAAATTAGATTTTGCTTTCATTTGATTAGATTTCCCCAAGGCAGTTTTTAAAATGGTTATTCCGGCACCAGTAGAGGTGGGAGAAACAAATGAGGTGGGCCCTGGGGCTTGGGGCTGGGGGACACAGCCAAGAGAACGAGCTGGAATGAAAACCAAGATTAAAGTACAGCCCACATGGTGGCTGGAGCCTGGGAAGCTTGGACTCGCTGAGCTTTCTAGGCTGGGACAGTGAAGGAGGAGGGACGAACTGGGGGCCGGGGCAGGGATAGAGCAATTTGGCAGGTAGATTAGGAGGAGTCAATGCCAGGCCAGGAAAGGCCGCTGGCAATGCACTGGCTGCCACCTGCCCCTAGGAGCAGGGCTGGCACCTGCCGAAGACATCACTTACTGCCTCCTGAGCGCCAGGTACTCGGTGGAAAATGTACCTTGGCAGTACACACTTCTGTTTTGCCCACCTGGTCCTGACTGTGGTCCTTTGGGTACCAGCTCTGCCTTACTTAGGCACTCACAGGCCGATCTTGACTCCTGACTCCAGGGATGCACGCATAGTCCTTGACTGACCAGTGAACTAATTCACCCGGCCACTGTGAGTAGTTCAGGAAAGGGCATGTGACCCAAATTGGGCCAGCTGGAGTGTCAGCCCTAGGATTTTTAGGGAGCTACTGAAAAGGAGTTCTTTTTCCTTGGGGCTTAGAGCTGGTAGGATATAAACTTGAAGCTACTGGCAGCTTCCTTGACACCAAGAGGGAAAAATCTGTGTTTAGAACAATATGGAAAAGAGCAGAAGGGAGAAGAGAAAAAGAGAAAGAAAGAGAAGAAGAGAGACACACTGCTTCTAGCCTCCGGGGTCCACACTTACCTGAGGCTACCTCGAATGCTAACATTTTCAGTCCTATCAGTGGCTTTTGATCAGGGAGAATATTGGATGATGGAGACGTTTTTGCTGCCACAGTTGGGTGGGGAGGTGCCACGGCATCCAGCGGGCAGAGGTCAGGGATACTAGTAAACATCATGTAATGCGCAGGGCAGCCCCCACAAGAAGGCATTATCTACCCTAAAAAGTCAGTAGTGCCAAAGTTGAGAAACACTGAGTTATACAAACCAATAAGCCTCGCCACTCCACTGTTGTTGTTTTACTTTTTTGCTTAATTAAAAGACCCAAGGAAAAAAAACAAACATGAGATGCTTAGTGTAGAGTAGGGTTTGGAAAACCACATCTGGCCTGCTGGTTGTTTTTATAAATAAAATTTTATTGGAATGCAGCCACCCATGTGTTTACATATCATGGCTACATTCACACTATAATGGCAGAACTGGGTTGTTAACAGTTGGGGGGTGGGAGGCCTACAAGTCTAAAATATTTGGTATCTGGCCCTTTGCAGAAAATGCCTGCCAACCCCTGGTGTAGTGCAAAATTCCCCATGTGAGGAGGAGGAGCCTTCTGGGATTTAACATACAATGGTGGTAACCTGGAAGAAGAGACAACTGTTAAGCAGAGGTAGGTTCTGAACAGGCTGGAGCAGTGGAGGGGACTTCACAGTGACAATGCAATAACAGGCCGCCAGTTATAGGAAGCCCTTGCTTTGCATGGTTCTGAAGTGTACAACCTTTAGTTTCCATAGTTTAGTGGCACCAGTCCCTTTACAACATGAGCAATATTTCGTTACCACGGCATATTAACTGTAGCTGTGTACCTTTACTCAAACTTGGCTGCTAGCGCTTCAGCACATGCTCGTGATGATCCATGGCCAGCGTGTCACTTCTGCAAAGACGGTCCCGGAGCATGTATTACTCAGTTCATGCAGACAGCAAAGTGTGTGGCTGTGTTGCCTCCTTGTCCCCCAGGGATAAAATCTACAAGACTATTTATCAAAAGGGATCATCAAAGGAAAGAGCTAATTGGCCAACAAAGACGAAAGTGCAGCAAAGAAACGAAAGGTCGGAATGCTGAAATTGAAACTTGAAGGTAAGTGGAGTTAGAGAAGAAATGGGAGCGAATGGTGGGAATGTTGATTTTCTATGTAGCCAGAGGGACTCAGCTACAGCAAGCTTAACTGACATAAAAGAAGAAAAGCAGTTGTGATGGAAACAGCAAGGATGTCTCCCTGAGGAGGTGATACTGGCAAAAACAAACCCCTAAACCTGACAAACAAAAACCCTTTCCCATTACAGGAACTTGTGGACATATTTCACAACATCGAAATCTGGATATCCTTAGGCAAGTCTTTTCACCTCTTGATACCTCAGTTGCTCTATCTGTGAAGTGGGGATAATAATAGTTTCTATGTAATAATAGTTTCTACTTGGTGGGTAGAAAACTAATCTATGTACAGTCATAGGCGGCGTGGTGACATCTTGGTCAAGGAGGGACTGCATATTACAACAGTGGTTCTGTAAGAGGATACTGTATTTTTATTGTACCTTTTCTATGTTTAGGTACAAAAACTCACCATTGTGTTAGAGTTGCCTATCATGTTCAGTGGAGGCTTGCAGCCTGGGAACAACAGGCTGGACCACACAGTCTGGGTGTGTGGTAGGCTGTGCCATCTAATTGAGTGTAAGTGCAATCTGATGTTTGCACGATGACAAAATCCCCTAATAATGTATTTCTCATAATGCATCCCTGTCCTTAAGTGATGCGTGACTGTATATTGTTTAGAACTGGCACACAAGTGCCCCCTAAGGGTTATATTTTTCTGATCACCAATGGGTCGGCTGGTCCCGTTATGTTCAATCCTTGCTCTGTTAACATCTGTTATAATGGAGTCCCCACAGAGACAGGTGTTAGATCCACTCTCTCCCCACCCCACTGTGTGGGGACGATGTGCCCCCCAGAGTCTTTCTTCACCCTGTCCCTGGTTTGCAGGCCCTGGCTCCCCACAGGCAGCTCTGCGGGAGGCTCTGCACGGTTTCTCGGCTCCTGGCTGTGCTTTCTCCATCTGTCTGAGTTAAGTGCTGCTGGGGAACCATTCAGAGTCTGATGGCAGGATCAGGCCCTTCTGTTATCTCTCCCAGCCCTGAAACTCACTGAAATTGCCTCGTAATAATCGCATTTGTGGTCTGTAAAAGCCGTGTCTCGCGGCGAGCTGGGGCTGAGATGAGTTGGCGGTAAACCCGGTGCGGGAGGCGCACGGGGGCAGCGGGGGGCGAGCCAAGTGAACAGGGACGGAGGGTTTCAGCAGCTGGAACAACGGGGCCTCAGGGTCATCTGTCTGCTGGACACACACATGCCTGCTGTGTTGGGCCATCATTGTCTAGTACCTCTCGCATCAGTCACCTTTTCCTGAGTTACGCAGGCAGCCAGAGTGGCCAAGAGTTTCTCTGCAGCTGGACTGTCTGGGTTTCAATCCTGGACCTGCTGCCTCCTGACTGTGGGAACCCACGCAAATGACTTCACCCCTCTCTGCTCCAGTTGGCAACGGTGACAGTTGCCACTGCCTACTGTGGTGGGAGTGGATGTGCCAATGTGAACACGACAGTGAGGCAGTACCTGCCACGTCCCATGGGCCCACCCAGGGGCAGGTGAAGGGACTCAAAGCACCCACTGCTTCTGGAGAAACTCCTCCCCCCATCATGGGCCAGCTGGTGGAAACGTCCACAGGGTGGCTTTAAGGACACCGGTGACTTTTAGCACATGTTCACCCCACACTACCTCCACCCACTTCCTACATGAGAGATAATCAGTAAATAACTATCTAGGAGTTAAAATGTTCCACAATTGACTTGCTGAATCATGCTACATGTGGTTGGTATTTCATTAAACACGTGTTTTTTTAAAAGCCAGGATCTTCCTATGTTGCCCAGACTGGACTTGCACTGTGACCTCCAACTCCTGTGCTCAAGTGATCGTTCTGCCTCAACTTCCCAAACAGCTGGAACTACAGGTACGTGCCACCAGGCCCTGCTAACTTTTCTTTTTTTTATAGACAGGGTTTTGCTATGTAACTCAGGCTGGTCTAGAACTCCTGGGCTAAAGTGATCCTCCTGCCTCAGGCTCCCAAAATGCTAGGTTCGTAGGAGTGAGCCACTGCCTCTGGCCTATTTATACATTTTGATTTGGCAGTTCCCCCTCATATTTTGGGGCACACACACACACATGCATGCATGAATACACACACACACTTTTTTCCTTCTATATTTCCTTTGGGTAACCCATGAAGACCCCAAATGCCTGCACCCTGGTGCCTCCTGAATGCAAAAGCCCCAACTGTCAATCCGGGCACCTTTCTGCACCTAGGGAGTTGGCCATTCCAGCTCTACCCAGGGACTTTGGCTCTTGAGATAGGAAACACACAAAGGCAGAAGGAAGGGTCAGATGACAGAGCTGTTCAAAAGAGCTGCAATCTGGATCCTTAGATCCCCTGTTCCCAGCCCTTCTGTGCTCCAGAGTTGGGGAATCCAAAGGAAAGAGGCCACTGCCAGAGTGATAAGGTTCCCAAAGAGACAGAAATGCACCTGCTTCCTCACCCTCATTTCCTGGCTTCTGCCAGCTCCTACCTGGGCTTCTGCCTCTGCTCTCGCCTCCCTAGAATCCAGTTAACCCCAAGCAGCCAAAAGGACCCCTGAGCCCAAGACCCACAATCTTCCTTCAGCGACGTGCCCCTTGGCCCACCCTGCTCCAATCACTCCAGGCCTCCTGCTCTTCACATGTGCCACAATCTGCTGCCTCAGGGCATTTGTGCCTGCCCTTCCCTCTATCTGGGACACTCTGCCTCCGCTGCACATGGACTGGGTCCTCCTCCCTGTGACATCTGGGTCACCTCCTAGGAGAAGCTGTCCCTGGTCATTGCATCGCTCTGTCCTCTCTGTAATTAGCCACAGATGCGCTTGTTTTCTTGGTGGTCCTCCTCTCCCCACCTAGGGGGTCAGGTCCAGGAGGCAGGGGCCTTGTCTGGGCACTGCAGCCCCTGCTCATGCTGCACAGGTAAGGACGGGTAGAGCAGTCAACCCAAGCCATGTCTGTGTGCAGGGTACACGGGGCATGCACCAGGCCAGGCCGGGGTGATTTCCCCCAGGGCACACTGGGCAATGCCTGGGAACATTTTGGCTGTCCTGACCTGGGGTGCTTCGGCATCTAGTGGGTAGAGGCCAGGGATGTTGCTGAATATCTCCAAAGCACAGGGCAGCCCCATGGCAAAGACAATCTGGCCCCAGAGCACTGGTCATGCTGAGGGTGAGCAACCCTGTGAAGGCGTGCAGTTTATTTTTTTAAGGCGTGCAGTTTAAAAGGTTGTGCAAATGTGTTAGTTATGAAGGTGGGTGGGGGTGGCTCTGAAGTGCGTGGCTTCCTGAGTCAGAGGCCTCTGCCTCCTCAGGCAAGAGAGTACTCCTGTCCCAGCCTCAGTGACTTCATCTGCAAAACGGGAGCAGCAACAATTGAGATCATGCCTCGCATAAAGAACTCTGAGAAAGGAACGGTGAGTCCCCAACAAAGCCTGTTTTCCTTGTTTGGGGAGGGGGATGAAAACTTGGGCCTCTGGAGAAATAAAAAGGGTTGTTAGAAACCAGATGTGACACCGTTTTGGAAAATGGCAAGGCCCCTCTGGGACTCCAGTAATGAGCTTGGGGAGGAATGTTTACGCTGCACAGAGAAGCCGGCTGAGCATGACACACATCTATTAGCAAAGATGGGCTGGAGCGGGGAACCGAGCCAGGGACAATAAACAATGTTTGCCAGAGCAATTCGGAAAGGTCAGTGAAGAACGAAATAGAACACTTTGGAAACTCCATCCTTCCCGAAATAATCTGCTCCATTTCACACACTAGGGGTTTAGGAAAACAAGGGGGCCCGGGCATCATCCAAATTCTAGTTGCCCCCATGTCCACTTCACACATTTGGCCATTGCCACTTATCTTTTGGTCAACTGTATACTCAATATTTTCCTTCAAATAAGCAACACCAGTGGCTCAGGCCAGGCACTGCAGAGGGGATGCCTTTCAACCCCTCAATCTGACTACCAGTGTGGCCCCTCCTGAGGAGCTGGGATTACAGGTGCACCATGCCCAGCTAACTTTTCTATTTTTAGTAGAGATGGGGTGTTGATTTTGCTCAGGCTAGTCTCAAACTCATGGGCCCAAGCAATCCTCCCACCTCAGCCTCTCAAAGTGCTCCGATTACAGGTGTGAGCCACCGAGCTCAGCCCTGTCTATGTATGAATTAACCTCTAACTAGCATACTCTTCAATAATCAACAAAGGCAACAAAGCACAGTAACAGTCGTCCCTGGGACTTTGTCATCAATGGAAATCATGGACATTTCTATATTGTATTATGGTTAACACAGATATCTTTTTTTTTTGGCCGGGGCTGGGTTTGAAACTGCCACCTCTGGTATATGAGGCCTACGCCCTACTCCTTTGAGCCACAGGCGCGGCCCCTACACAGATATCTTGAAGTATCATTTAAGCCAGTGCTACTTCAAAATCATGGACATTATCAGACCTACCAGTTATCAATTAAATCACGGTAACTCATGCCTCTTCATGTGTAAAGAAGCACACATGTATGCTTTACTGTTTGTAAGATATTTTGATAGAGTATTTTGATACAATTGGCTCCTTTTGTAACTCTGTGTATTTTCTTCTATGCATTGGAAGGGTACACAGAGCGGGGTGTGACTGGTGGTACCACCCCTACAGGAAGTGGGTGTGCCTCCCTGAGTCTCCTACTTCCTGCTGGCTGGACCTGGACAAGGTGGGGAGCCATCTTGGACAAGGGTAATCTCCTGCAGTGATGGAACAACATCTCCGAAGCAGCCAATGCTGTGTCTGCCATATCATCCTTAAACTGTTCATGCCCAAACTGTCAAATGAGAAAGATAAGCATCTGCCCTTTCTAAACCACTGTTATTTCAGGACTGGAGTGCCGTCTACCTATATTCTGACACATACTAGAGGTGGCTAGTGCCTCACAGTAGGAGTCAGAAAACTTTTCCTGCAAAGGGCTAGATTGTAAATATTTTCAGCTTTGCAGGCATGGGTCTCTGTTGCAACTATTCAAGTCTGCAACCATAGAGCAAAATCAGCCATATATAGTACATAAACTAATGCGTGTGGCTGTGTTCCAGTAAAACTTTAACTCCTGTGGGCTGTAGTGAACTGTCGGTCTTCAATGCAGAAATGTTACTGATACTGGCAAGATCAGCATTGGTATCACCACTTTTTTTTAAAAGAAAAGCTCAGAATCTGGATTTTTAGGTGGAATTTCCAGATGTTAAAAAGTACCTTGTAACGCTCACAGAACATATTTTGGGTTGAAATGTGGTTGTTGGCTGCCATTTTGCAAGATCCAAATTTGATACTGAGGGGTGCAAAATAGAAGCTGAGCTGGTCTAGGCTGAATTTCAATCCAACCCCTGACACTACCAGTAGAACCCCGAATTGGGTGATTTTCTCCATCAGTCATTTGGTTTCTTGGGGTTCCTGGTCTGGGCAGCAGAGACCAATTTCACTAACCTAGCAGGAAGCTGGAGTTTCCTAAGGAACAATGATAAATGAGAAGAAAGCCCTTTTGCAAATTCTAGAACACTATAAATATTAGATGTGAAATGCCACAGGAGTGAAGTCTTTGTTTTTTTGGCAGACAAACTAGCTGAGGAGGCAAGGCTGGGAAGAAATGCGTTAAATAAACCCAGAGCCCCGATGCTCTCAGGGCTAGGACAGTTCTGATATTCTGTAACTACATCCTTTAAATTTCGGGCTGCTTGCAAGGTTTCAGTATGAGTCTCTTTCTTCTGCTTCTGAAAAGACACCAAATGCAAATCATTGCTTGAAGTGATGAATCAATGCTGTAAAGGTTCTGGATGCCTGAGATGAGATCTTGCTAAAGTGAGAACTGTGGGAAAGCAAATGAGGAAAATGGGGAAATGATTCTGCAGGAAGGAGGCATCTTGTGCTGGAAGCAGAAAGGGCTGAGGGTTGGGGGAAAGGGCCTCCTCCCTCTTGCCTCTTGATGGGGAAGCTGCATTTGGATTTCTGTGGCGGATATTTGTTTTATTTTTATTTTTTTGCCCAGCATCCATTCTCCTGCCTTTTCATATCAAAAGGAGGGAACAAACTTTTCCCCTCTCTCAGATATGCCTGTTCTGACAAGGTTGTTTCCAGCTCTCATTGTGGGATTAGGCACATGGTCTGGGCCTAGCCAATCAGGGTATCCCATCTCCCCTGGCCTCTGATTGGTTAAGGGAGAGATATATGACCCTAGCGGAGCCAATGAGAGCATCCCCTGGGACTTTTGCTGGAGCCATTGGGAGGAGGCTTCTCTTTCAGCTGGGGTCACTACACTGGTGAGATGAGACCTGTGGAGACAATCTTGCCATCACAAAGGGGGAACCTTCCTAAGAATAAAGCCAAGTCAAATGAAAGCAAATCCAAGAAGCAGAAAGATGGGGTTCTGACATAGTGTTTGAGCACTGGAACTCAGCAAAGTTTGCCTGAACTAATTTCAATTATGTTTCTTGATGCTGGACAAGTGAGACAGTAATACAAATTCCATTTTGTTCTCATTTTCTGCCTACTTCAAGCCTAATGCCTAAGAGTTACCCATTCGTTCAAGTCTTTATTGAGTACCCAATTACCTGCCAGATGAACAGCGAACAAAACAAGTTAGAAATAAGTTCACAAACACCTAAGATAATTTCAAGGGGGTGATACATCAAAGAAGAACTTAAGGCAGGGTATCATGGTGGAGAGTGACAGGTGTGGGGAGTGATCATTGACATAGGAAGGTGAGGGAAGAGGGGACAGATCAGAGAAGTCTTCCATGGAAGGAAAATGACAAGGAACAAGCAGTATGAATAGCACTCTAGTGAATGATGCACTTTGTGTAAGTGCAAAGTCTCTGGGGCAGGAATGACCTTGGGATATCTGAGGAACAGCAAAGAGGCCAGGTGGCCTGAGCGTTGTCAGAAAGGAAGGGAGAGAGGTAGGGGATGTGGACAGACAGGTGGGCAGGTCCAGGCTGGGCAAACCCTTGGCAGTCCCGGCCAGGAGATGTGAATTTATTCAAAGAGCAGTGAGTAGCCACGGGGAGTTTTAAACAGCGTTTGACATGGTCAGATTTCCTTTTTTCTAAGTGTCTTCTGGCTATGGGTGAGGAGGAAGAATGGCTAATTGCTGGGCAGAAGCACAGAGAAGTAGATCACGGGGGCAAGGACAGAGGGCTGCTCCTGTTTTCTGTCTGCCTATTTTTGGTGAGGCTGCTGCTGTCAAGGAAGGCTGGGCTGTGGAGGACCCCCAGGTTCCGACTGACTGGCTGCAGCAGGCCCAGGCTGTGGCGTGGAGAGAGGCCTGCTTATGCCTCTAATTAAACGCAGGCCTCAGCCACCCTCTCCCTAGAAGGGTCACAAAGTACAGCAAATGAGGACGGGTTCCCATTCATTTCCTGAAACTCAATTAGCTGGGTATGGAGGGCTTCCCCATCTGTAGCGACAGATTTTACTGCCTGCTGATTCACCATCAGGATGAGTTGTGTCTTAAGATCTTTTTTGTCCCTTTGAAAGTATGGTTTTGTTCAGAAGGATGGGCCAGAGGAGGGGGAGAAAACCCACAACAGGCTCTCAGAACAAGGCTTGAGCAGAATGTTAGTCAATGGATATCTAATTATCACTTCAGAACAATCTGACACTAACCTGATCCTTCAGAGAGCGGTTCTTAATGCCATTAGGCTGACATCCCATCGCTATGACAGATAGTCTGTAAAGCTGGTTTATTTTTCTGATAGGAAATTTATAGGTAACAAAAGCTACCTATGCAGGGCAGCGCCTGTGCCTCAGTGAGTAGGACGCTGGCCCATATACTGAGGGTGGCGGGTTCAAACCCGGCCCCAGCCAAACTGCAACAAAAAATAGCTGGGCATTGTGGTGGGTGCCTGTGGTCCCAGCTGCTCGGGAAGCTGAGGCAAGAGAATTGCCTAAGCCCAAGAGCTGGAGGTTGCTGTGAGCTGTGATGCCACGGCACTATACCGTGGGCGACTAAATGAAACTGTCTCTAAACAAACAAACAAACAAACAACACCCCCCAAAAACACAAGAGCTACCTATGCACATCACTTCTAAAAAAAAAAAAAAAAAAAAAAAAAATTCAATCTAATGCTTTAACTGAAATCTACAAGAAAAATAAAAAAACAAAGGAAAGCAATTTATAATAAAAATTGCAATATGAAATTTCTCCAGCACATCCATCAATGGAGCAGTCAGATGCCTGCACCTGGACACAGATTCACAGGGAGTGTGACAGTTACGAATGGGTGAGAGAGTGACATTTGCAATTCAAATACTCTGGGTGGCACTGTCATCAGGGATGGGGCTTTCAGAAATAAGGAATAACTCCAGAAAACTCCAGAAAATAACTCCATACTTCATTCAAGTATGATATTCTCCCCATTTTCTTATCAGGTACATTCCTGAGAAATTCAGGGAGTATTAAAACTGTGCAGAAACCATTTTATTATTTGTATATACAATAGACTTAGGTTCAAGGCTTAGATGATAAACATTAAATAATCCACCCATATGGATGATCTGGTAGAAAACTCAGGAGCAATGTGAAACGCAAGGCAATGTGGGGCCGTATGGGCTGTCCTCTGCAGAGCCGGACACCCAAGATCCCAGTCGCACCTCCCAAGTTCTATCACCAGAAACCCTTTCAGACTTTTACCCCTAGAGGGCAGCAGCTTCCTTGAGAACCACTAGGTTACAAGAAAGTCTGCAGACCTGTGGCCTGTGGGATGCACCCATCCCACAAGTGTTTGCTGTAGGCCAGCCTCATTGGTGTTTTTAGTTATTTATTTTAAAAATAAATCTAATAGGGTTAGGGTTGTGTGGTGGTTCACACTTGTAATCCTAGCACTCCGAGATTGAGCCCTTGAGCTCAGGAGCTTGAGCCCAGCTTGAGCAAGAAAGATTGTCTGCTAAAAATAGAAAAATTAGCCAGGTGTTGTGGTGGACACCTGTAGTCTCAGCTACTGGGAGGCTGAAGCAGAAGGATCACTTGAGCCCAGGAGTTTGAGGTTGCTGTGAGCTAGGCTGATGCTGACACTCTAATCTGGGCAACAGGGTGAGACTCTTTCTCAAAAAAAAAAAAAAAAAAAAAAGTAGAGTTAATGGTCTGCATTTGCAAACCAGACTCCCTTCCCTTCCCAGCCTGCCTCTTCTGTTTCAGGTAACCTGCTTGGTGCCTCCTGAATTCTAGTTTGACCCCCTACCCCAATAGAAAGGGTTCATAAGGGCATGCAGAGGGCAGAACCCTCCTTGGCTTTGGAAGGACTAATGCACCAGAAGCTCGGTTTCCCTTTATTTGCTGAAGCTCCTTCGCTTCCTACGTTCATCTCCCCGGGATGGCACAGATGGTCCCAAAGGGCTCACTGTGTGTGCTAGAGCAGCTGCTTACTTGGGATTGGAGGGAGAGTCCCAGGCCTGGGAGAGCCCTGTGTGGCTGCCCAGCATCCTGAGACCCTGACCCAAGACATAGGACGAATCAGGAAGATTCAAGAAGACCGATCAAAGTGCTGGGGGTCTGAGAGGGAACAAACACAGGCAGAATGACGGAGACACAGGTCGAGAAAGATGAAAGTGGGGAAAGCATTCGGCGCAATGTGGGCCCTGCAAAAGCTCGGTAGTAACAGCTAGTGTTTTTACTGTTATTATACTCTCGAAGGTTTGTTATATATTATTCTCGAAAGTTTGCATTACTCTCCCCCAAAATATTTTGCTTGAATTAGGCTCTGTTCTCATGCTATCTGTTAGACCTTTTTGCCACCATGGAAGGATTCTACATCTGTGCTAATATGATACCCACAAGTGCCTAGTGAATACTTGACTTGTGGCTAGCAGACCTGAGAAACTGAAATGTTAATTTGATTTAATTAACTTAAATACCTTCCTGTGGTAGTGGCAACTGTACTGAGCGCTGGCCTGACCCCTTCCAGAATGTTCGAGGAGTTGCAGCTAGCCCTCCGGAGAGGACTCCAAACAGTAACGCAGACCCTGAAGACTCCTTGGAGGCACCTCGAGGCCCAGGAGGTAGGGTGGAGGTATCCACCCACCATGGCCATCCTTCCCTTCACTTTTATTTTGACCTCCACAGTTGTTTTAACGCCTACTTTCGTTGGAGATTCCGAGTGAAACTACCGTTGAAAACGGGAAATGGCTGGGAGGTCATGTTGCACCACAGTCTGCACCACACCCCGGGTGAAGTGGGAGGGGGTGGCAGGTTTGCTTCGGTTTAAGGCTCTGCAGCCTTCGTGGAGGTCAACCTGGGAAAGAACCCAGCTGTTGCAGGCTGAGCTGAGTCCCCCAAATACACGCTTAAGTCTTTACCCAGGTACCTGTGAATGTGACCTCGTTGGAAATAAGGTCTTTGTAAATCAGGTTATGATGAGATCATGTTGGATGGGGGGCCCTCTAATCCAGTTACTGGTGTCCTTGTAAGAGAGGGAAATTTGGACATAGAGGGGGGTAAGGCTACATGGAGAGAGGGACCCACAGGCAGAAGGTGGAGGCAGACACTGGTGATGTGGGCGCAAGGCAGGGAACACCAAGACTGCCAGCAAATCCAGAGGCTCAGGAGCAAAGGACCCCCCCCCCCAGAACCTTCAGAGGAAGCACGGCCCTTCTGACTCTTGATATGGGGCCTCTGACCTTGTGAGAGAAAAAACTTTTCTCCAAAGCCTTCCAGCATGTGTGTGGCCTCAGGAAAGTAACACTCCAGCTGAGGGGCTGGGACAGAGAGGGTGTTGCTTGGATACAAACAGAAATCTTACCCCACCAGCCTCGCACCCGCTTCCTCTCCCCTGGCGGCTACTTCCTCTGATGGCCCAGGGCACCTCTCCTGCTGGGTCTGTGGGTGCTGGCCATGGGAGCCTCAGGGTGCTATGCTGTCGCGGTCACTTATACGTGTATGTTGCAACACTGCTGTGCAGACGGGGAAACTGAAGTCCAGAGGAGCCAGAGTCTCAGCTCAAGGTTACAAGGGAGTTTAAAGCAGAGTCTGGTTCTCTGGTTTCCTGCTCCAAACAAGCACTTGTTGTGATGAAACTTGAAGGTTTTGGAGAAAGGGAATGACTGTTAAATCAGAGTTTAAAGAAATTTGGCTTTAAGATGTATATGGCCCAGGCAAACCTGTGCCTCCAGAGGCTGCCTTGGGTCAGCCTGGGCCCTGGGAAGGGCTGCACAGTCCCTGTCCATGCCCAGACGTCCTGGGGGGAAGGCTCCTGATGCTGGCAGTGGACTTCCATGGGGTGAATGGAGCTGCTCTGCTGGGGGGGAGGGGAGGGAGGAGATGGCAGCTGGGGGGGGGCAGCTGGGCCAGGGGGCTGTGGATGTGTGTGTCCGTGTGCCCTTGAGGGGAGAGGAAGGCAGCAGGGAGCAAAGCAGGAGGAGGGCCAAGCAAAGAGAAGGCTGCCATTGTGGAGGCAGGGACAGCTGCACCGGGCCAGGAAGAGTCCCAGCCGTCCCTCCTGTGTGTGCAGAGGGGCCAGGAAGAGGGAGGAGAGCCTGAGAAGGTGGGAGTGGGGGTGGAAGGGAAGGATTAGGAGGAGCGGAGAGAGGTACAGAAAAGATGGGTGAGGGCTGCTGGTCCTGAATGTAACACGTGGCTTCATCCACTCACCCTACAAAGATGTACTGGGCACTTACTATGGGGTAGGCCCTCTTCTAGGCACAGAGATACAGAAGGGAGCAGAACAGACAGCCCGTTTCCATGGAGCTGGCATTTCAGAAGCAAGACAATCAAGATAAATGGGCAGAGCACACGGCCTGTGGAGGGAAGGGCCAGAGAGACGGGGAAGCAGGCGAGGACCAGGGAAGGGGGATGGGCGGGTGGGGCAGAGCCAGGACTCAACTGGGAGGTTGGGCAGTAAACAAAAGGCAACGGGCTCCCTCAGAGGGACAGCGAAGTGGGGTGAGGGGATGAAGAGGGGGCGGGCTGGTCACAGAAGGCTTCCTTGAGGTGGTGGTGCTGGGGCAAGCACAGTGGGCAGGCCGACCACCGGCTGGGGGAGACGTTTCTAGAGAAGGAAGGGGTGCAGGGCTGCGGGTGGGAAAAAGAGTGGGGGCTCAGGAGGGGTGAGTCAGCGGGACCCCAAGGTGGCTGTGGGGGCCTCGACCTCTTCTGCACAGAGGAGGAAGATTGTCTGAAGGGGGTCCTGAGAGGATCCTGCTGACCACTGCGTCCATGACAGACCACAGTGTGGCAAGTGGAGACCCAAGGCTGTGGGGACAGTGGTGAGGATGAGGCGCTGGCAGCAGATGGGTGTTCTGGAACGCTGATGGCAGAGCTGCTGAGGTTGCTGATGGATTAATGTGGAGAGTGAAAGAAAGGCAGAGTCAGCAGTGGCACAAAGGGTTTGGCCTGAGCGACTGGAAAATTGGAGGCACCGGGGAGGAGGGGACAAGATCAGGAAGTCGTGCTGGACATTCGGGCTTGATATGCCAGGGAGACCTGCCAGGGCGATGTCCAGCAGGCAGCTGGACACAGGTGGATGGGGTTCAGGGAGGATCAAACAGAGTGGTGGAGATAGGGACCAAAACTGGCACACAGATCACAGCAGAGGGCAGCTTCAGCAGCAGCACCCATGTCCTGGTCGTCCTGAAACCACTTTAGGGAAAAGACAAGTCTCAGACGTGCACAGGCCTCTGCCCTCACATGAGGCAGTGGATCAGTGGCAGCCGTGCTGAAATGCCCAGCAGAGGCCTTTCTGCCATCCCATGTGAGACGCTGGTGGGATGTCCCATGTGTCGTGCCACGGCAGATGTAAACAGACAGAGGCCCCTGCCCCCAGCTCCTGGTGAGGGTGGCTGCCCAAGCGTAGTGGTCAAGTTCAGGCCCTCAGTTGATATCCCTTCCTATAGGTCTGTGTGAGGAGAAGACTGAAAATAATTGGGGTGTTCAGGGCCAAACCTGAAAACAGGCTCCAAATGGGAGCCCTGGCCAAGCTTGGGCTGGAAATGAGGGGTGTGTACCCCACTCACCCTTGTCAGCACATTCCAGAACAGGAGGGGGGCGGGCAGAAGGCTCACCACCATCTCTAGCGAAGTGTGGACCAGATGGCAGAAGCCAGAGCAGGGAAACAACCTCAGAACTGCCAAGACTCAGATGGCGACGTGGGATGAGAAAGGCTTCACCAGAATGAGGGAAAAACGGGCATTCCTGCCTCATTCGCCGGAAAGGGCTGGGGAAGTTTTTTTTTTCCTCCAAAGGCAGTGTCCTGAAAATTTGTGACTGCCACTCCAGTACACTTTTCCTCCTGTCCCTCCCAACAGCCTTTACTTTCTGTTTGGGGACTTGGGTGCTGAAGAAATGAACTCCACCTGCTGCTCTAGAAACAGGAGCTGACTGGCACGTTCCAAGTGCCCTCTCCCCCCACATTGTCACTGTCGGGGCTGGCATGTGACTCAAGCTGGCCCAATCAAGAAGAATCTCACAACATCAGGGTTCTGGGAAAACATGGGCTCTTGGTCCCATTGGACATGAACAAGGCCTTGAGACCCTGGAAGCACCAGCCACCACTCTGATACCTTGAGCCTTGTAATAGTCCTCATTCTCTTAAACCATGCCATCTCACCCAACCTAAAGCTCATCCGTCTCTCTTCAGTTTAGGAGCAAACAATTCCACAGCTTGTTCAAAAACCATTAGAGTTGGGGTTTCTGGCACTGGGAGCTGAAGGCAATTTACCAGCCTCGGGCATCAAATGTGTTAACAAGCAGAGTGGCTGGGAAGCACACTCGCTTGCTCAAGCAGAATTCACGTTTCACCTCCTCAGAATGGAACTGCCAAACGAGAGGAGATGCCTATTTTCAACTTTGGCCAATCATTCTTCAAAGTGGAGGGGCCAATTCATATTCCCACCGCTACTGTCCATGATTCCCTTTTCCCACATCATCGCCCGCGGTCGGTGTGATGAAACCTCTTAGTAACCAATGAGAGGTGATAGGGCATTGTTGGCTTTATTTGCATTTTGATGACTGCCTGAGAGGTTGAGCATGTGCTGCTAACACATTTTTTTTTTTTTTAAACAGAGTCTTGCCAGGCTAGAGTGCTGTGGCCTCAGCCCAGCTCACAGTAACTTCAAACTCCTGGGCTCAAGTGATCCTCCTGCTTCAGCCTCCTGAGGAGCTGGGACTATAGGTGCCTGCCTCAACACCCAGCAAGTTTTTCTATTTTTAGTAGAGATGGGATCTCATTCTTGCTCAGGCTGGTCTTGAACTCCTGAGCATAAGCAATACGCCTGCCAGGGCCTCCCAGAGTGCTAGGATTACAGGTGTGAGCCACTAAGTCTGGCCATGCTGCTGCATTTTGTTACCTGTGTGCAACTTATTGTGACTTTGATCAGAACATTGGCCTGAGGTGGGCTGTGTGATGCTGTGCTACTTGGCAAGTCGTCATTAAATTCTGTAAGTGCCTCCATGTACCAGACGCTGTTCTAACATATTTAATTGTCACAAGCTAAGTAACACTGTTACGCATAGATGAGGTAACCAGGATACAAAAATTAACAAACCGGTTCAAGTTCATGAGCCAGGAGGTGGCAGAGCCTGGATTTGAACCAAAGCAAAGCTATAATGTTCTCAACCACTTTGCCAAGAGCTGAGAGGTGTCTCATTGGGAGAACACAGTACACCTCTGACTTATGCATATATAAGTGAGCACTGTCAGGGCGGTGGCAGTTCAACTGCTGAAATGATACACTTTGTAAAAACTAAGGATGCAGTTTATCCTTTCAAGGGTAATTGTAGCTGAGATCAAGTCCCCACAGTCATAAGAAGCCGTACATGGAAATATCCATTAACAAATTGGTATTTATCCTGCTTCAACTTCACATCTCTCACTCATCCTCCGTCAATCTCTATGACAAACATGGAGTGCACCAAGCAAGATGATTCCAAAATGAAACTGCACATCTTTTAAAAGATGCAGTTTTGTGAAATTAATTAAAGTGATGCTTGAGGACAGCTCAAAATACATGCAGATTCACTGACAAATAATAACCTGGTTTATGAAGGGACTATTGACAAGGACGATGAGGTAATAGCATTTCACATGGGAAGATTCAGATGTCGAAGGATTAGGAAAGGCCCTTGGAAAAACTGATCAAATCCTCAAGTACTTTTGCAAAAATGAGCCTGGAGAAGTAAAGGATATCATCTCCTGCTACCATTTAAATTTGCTGAACAGATTACACTCCTCTCAACTGACACATCACTTGCTTAATCAATTAATTTGCTTAAAGAATGAACCCATTAGTTACAATTAGAGTCTACTCTCTGTTAAATACCATCAGCTACAACATGATTTTGATAATATGGTTATACCTGGGTTATTATCAAAATTTTTAGTTTCGTTTTTGAAGATAAAATACCTAACCAAACACATTGAAAGCACTATTAGGAAATGTTGGTCCACTTATGGGTGTCAGTTCAGGCTGATCTCCTAGATTCAAAAGATTGTCACAAACACGAATGTCTAAAAACTGTTAGGGTGGTTTTGAGACTTTAATTTTTTCTTCTTCTCCTAGAGTAAAATAATTTTTAGCTGGGCAAGTGACCATGCAGAATAAGACTACATTTCCCAGGCTCCTTTGCAGCCATGTGTGCCCATGTGACTTGTTTCTCACCAATGGGAAATGAGGAATAGAGTCTGAATCTCTCAGCAAAAACATAGAGCAGGGCCACAAAGCAACGTGGAACTTTAATTGAGAGAGTAACAAACAGCTGGATATCTTAGCTCTCTCTCTCACACACACAGCCAGACTTCAATCTAACTCAACAAACTTCCCTAGATGGCCTCAAGAAATAGGGCTTAACGCGGCTCAAGACTTGGCAGGAAAACTGACTTTCAATTTGGGGGAGAATTAAAAATTTACCACATATTTTACCACCCTGTATTTTAAAATTAGGAGATTTCAGCTAAAAATTCAGATTTAAAAACATTTGAAGGTTGGCAACTCTGAGCACACACATGGCTATAATTTCTCGACCTCGAGAGTCTCAATGGTGACCTGGAACAGCTTTGAGAACAGCTTTAATTATGGTGCAGGCCACACAACCTGCAACATTCCTAGAAAGGCTCCCTGGAGGTCCGCGTGTGCTGTAAGGCTCTGCTTCCCAGGAGACCTCAGAAGCACAAGGGATTAAAGATGGCGGCCGAGTAACAGCTTCCCTGTAACTGGGCACAGGGAGTCTGGGGAGACAAGACTCCAGGCATCTCTGGCCAGTGGATCTGCCTATGATCATCCCTTTGAGGATACAGGGAGCCAGCAAGGGACTTCTGGACCCCAGGAGGAGGACAAAAACAGTGGAAAACTGGCAAGTGGCTGCATGTGTTCAATCGACCTAATCACGCTGGCAACCGTGAGTACAAGCAGCAGTGAGACTGCAAACCGGAAAGGCCTTGTCTGTGAACTGTTTTGGTGTTTTTGG
>CAUYPK010145493.1:0-49508 GCA_963574355.1 Loris lydekkerianus
GTTTGGCATCTTGGTTTTCTTTGTTTGGTTTAAACCATTGAACAGCTGAGGGTGTATGTGTGTGGTAAAGTGCTCCACCATTGGGCATCTTGGTTTTGTTTGTTTGGTTTAAACCATTGAACAGCTGAGGGTGTATGTGTGTGGTAAAGTGCTCCACCGTTGGGCATCTTGGTTTTGTTTGTTTGGTTTAAACCATTGAACAGCTGAGGGTGTATGTGTGTGGTAAAGTGCTCCACTGTTTGGCATCTTGGTTTCGTTTGTTTGGTTTAAACCATTGAACAGCTGAGGGGTGTGGGGTGTGGTAAAGTGCTCCACCGTTGGGCATCTTGGTTTTCTCATTAATTGGTTCCGTAGCACTTTACCTCCCAGTACTATGAGGCTCACAGGAGAGTGTGCTTGCCCAGGCTGTTTGGACACACGGTAGCTATGTTGTTGTAAAATATTATTTATATAGACCTGTTTTCTCTGTGAAACGAGGATGGTGTGGTTTCCCATTTGCCCAGTCACCTAGGTGCAAAGTACTTTCTATTATTCTCTCTAATGGAGAGAATCAGTGCTGCAAATTTTCCCTACAAGGCACATAATTAGAAAATCATTCAGAAAATAATTTAGCATTTACATTTGCATGTGGGTCTCTCGTGTTTCAAGAATTCATAATTCAGGAAACAATAACTTTTAAAAAAGTAATTCAGAAGAAAATAAGCTTTATAACTTGATCATTTTACCCCTTTGTGGGGCAGAAATGCATCTGTTCTAGCTTAGTGCCGAGTTCTAGCTTAAAGCGTGGTTGGCGTCTCATCTTAACATTTCAGACCTATAGTCAGATCAGAACGGATGTTTGTGTAAATGCCTTTTCTCTTGGAAAGCATCATCTACGTACTACATACAGATTATGCTAAGAAAATATGTAATGAAATATTGTCAGAGTACATTTGAAAGCAGTTTCACTGTGGATCACCTATTGTAGGAATAATTCTGGATTGTCCTTGAGAACATAGAAATACAACAGACTTAGACATCACCGCCCAGCCTCTCTTTTGTTTTACATACTACTTTTTAAAAAAATTGACTACAGGTTCTTTGGCATGTTCTTTTCAGAGAGCTCTTTGTGATTGGGGTGGTTTTCTTCAGTGCTTAAAAAAAAAAATCTCAAATTGGTTTTTTGGTTCATTGAAATGTTAGGTTTTGATTTTGTCATTAGCTGGGCATACTTACATTATTTCTATTTAGAGAAATTTTCCCTTTAATGAGTGGAAATATATGGTGATATAAAGCAGTCTATGGAAATCTTAAGAGGCATTTATATACATATATACACATATATATGGTGTATATATTTTTTTAGAAATTAATTTATTTTCTTAAATTCTAATAGGTTATAAATCACTCTGAATTATTGTCTATCCTACCAGCCTATTCCCATTTTCTAGGGACGTGATCTGTATAAATGACCACAATATTTCAATACAGCTGATTTCTCTCCCCATCTCCTCTCCTTGTCCCTCTCCCCACTCTAGTTGGGAGAAGAGAAAAGCCCTAGAAGTGGGCATTGGACAGACAGAATGAGCTGTTTCTGCTTTCTTCTCTGCCCTTCTCTGTGAAGACACTTCTGTGCTCTTTTCAGCTACAAGAGCAGTCATGGCAGCTGCTGTGTCTTTAAGGTGTGATCATGGCCTTTGCCATTTTGCCAGGACATTGCCTACAAATAGAGCTGGAAGTGGAGTTAAGTCAGGCCACATGGCTTCCTGAACATCTGGGACTTGTGTCTATTGCCAGCAGAGGCTTGGCACAAGAAATGCTCAATTCCAAATTTTTGTTTGAAAAAAGCCTCCAGACCATATCTGGGGCATGGAGGCAATCCAGTCCAGATCCCACACCTGCCCACCTGGCTGGCCACCAATTTTACAGGTTCACATTTTCCAGCACTTCTGTTGGCTGTATAACCTTAATTGGGTGACTGCATGCCGAAATGGCAGAGTGTGTGTGTGTATGCATGCATGTTTCTAAAAATACACAGTTCCTCTATACAAATATGGAGATGGTGTAAGATATCATAAATAAATTTATGTCTATGGAATGTGTATATAGAGGTATGTAGTTTTTGGAGTTTTGCTAAATTGGGTCCAGCATGATGCTGACACACTGACTTTTATGAAATTGGTTTTTATTAAAGTCTGCAGGTTATTCTTATACTGGCAACGGCTTTGATTAAGCACTGTATTAGGATCATATCCCAGAATGATAGCATTACGAAATCCCTAGTTGTTTCTGAAAGAATTGTGATTAAAGTTCTGGCTGTTTCCCCACAATTACTAATGTCTGCTGAGGGTCGAGTTTCCCCAGTTGTTATTGGCGATTGAGTTGTGTGGCCCCTTGTGCTTTCTTGCCAATATCAGTGGCATTCTCCAGAGGGAAGTGATTTTGCATTGAAATGCGAGAACTAAAAGCTGTAACAAAATTAACACAGGGTCTAGGGTTTCTGATGCGACTACAGAGCTAGAATGGGCATGTTTCCTAAAGCCTAATTGATCTGTGATTGAATTTCAGACTAAACAAAGCTGCCATGAGGAGAAGGTAGAGAGACCCATCTAAAAGAGATTATGGATGAACAGGTTGAGGAATATGATATGTCAGAGCTAAGTCTAGACAATCATCTATTCCCGCTTCAGCTGGGCCTTTCTTCTTGACAGGTGTGTTTTGTATCTTGGCAGGAGCAGCTCAGGCAGCACCACACTTGGGAAAGCTTGTGCTGTTAGGAGTGGTCTCTTTGCCTGCCGATGGGAAGTGGAAAATGAGCTCCTTTATTATGTGTGTAAAAAAGTGTGTGTGTGTTGGGTGGCAAGCTGTTTCCCTAGGTTGTAAGATACATTGTGGGGTTACAGTTGTTTACAGCAAAAAATCAATTATTGAATATCTACTACTACTCTAGCTACTGATTTATTCTTTTCAACATTGAAAAAATGTGCCAGATTTTAGAAATTAAGAATATTAGCTACAAGGCTTTTTTTATTTTTATTTTTATTTTTTTTTAGTTGTTACCAACTTAAACTTCCATATATTTTTATTCTTTTACTTCCTGGTCTTTTATGTTGGAAATTCTAGAACTTGGGTTTTTTTCTCTGCCTATGTAAGTTATAAAATCCTTGAGGTGTGGGACATTATGTCTTCAACTATTGTTTTCTCTCTCTATGCTGTACATAAAATAGTTTTTAATGTCTGTCTATATTGATTTAGAATTCATCCTTTGTGCTTTACAAAAAATAATTTATAAACTCAAATGTCATACATATGCCCCCAAACAGTCATGCCTTACTAATGATGGGGTACCTTCTGAGAACCGTATTGTCCGAGGATTTCGTTGTTGTGCAAACATCGTAGAGCCTACTTACACAAACCTACTGCACTTAATACCTGTTCAGCAGGTTAATGTGCTGGATACTGTGGGCAGTTGTAGCAGGATGTAAGTATTTGCTTATCTAGACATGGAAAGGGCACAGAAAGAATATGGTATAAAAGATATAAAATGGCATATTCATAGGTAACTTAACCTATGAATGGAGCCTGCAGGACTGGAAGTTGCTCTGGGCGAGCCAGGGAGTGAGTGGTGAGTGAGTATAAAGGCCCAGAACCTTACTGTATACTACTGCAGACTTTATAAACTCTGTGCACCTAGGTGACACTAAGTTAAAAAAAAAAGTTTTTCTTCCTCGAATAATGAATTAACCTTAGTTTACTGTAACTTTTTAACATCATAAAATTTTTAATTTTTTAAAAACTTTGAGTCATGTACTATAACATAGCTTTTTTTTTTTTTAATTTTAGGGGATTCATTGGGGGTATAAAAGAACTAGGTTACATTGATTGCATTTGTTAGGTAAAGTCCCTCTTATATTTATGTCCTGGCCCCTAAAAGGTGCGTCACACAATATGACCCCCCACTCCCCTCCCTCCTTCCCTCTCTCTGCTCTTCCCTTCACCCATTCCCTGAGTGTACTAGGTTATTAATTGTCCTCATATCAGAATTGAGTACATGGGATTCTTGCTTTTCCATTCTTGTGATGCTTTACTAAGAATAATGTGTTCCACTTTGATCCAGGTTAATACAAAAGATGTAAAGTCTCTATCCTTTTTAATGGCTGAATAGTATTCCATGGTGTACATATACCACAGCTTGTTAATCCATTCCTGGTTTGGTGGGCATTTAGGCTATTCCACATTTTGGCGATTGTAAACTGAGCTGCTATAAATGGTCTAGTGCAAGTGTCTTTATGATAAAAGGATTTTTTTTCTTCTGGGTAGACGCCCAGCACTGGGATTGCAGGATCAAATGGGAGGTCTAGCTTGAGTTCTTTGAGAGTTCTCCATACTTCCTTCCAAAATGTTGTATTAGTTTACAATCCCACCAGCAGTGTAAAAGTGTTCTCTCCACATCCACACCAGCACCTCCAGTTTTGAGATTTTGTGGTGTGGGCCATTCTCACTGGGGTTAGATGACGTCTCAGGGTGGTTTTGATTTGCATTTCCCTAATAATTAGGGACGGTGAGCATTTTTTCATATGTTTGTTAGCCATTCATCTTTCTTCTTTAGAAAACATTCTATTCATGTCTCTTGCCCATTGATATATGGGATTGTTGGCTTTTTTCATGTGGATTAATTTGAGTTCTCTGTAGATCCTAGTTATCAAGTTTTTGTCCAATTCAAAATATGCAAATATCCTTTCCCATTGAGTAGGTTGTCTATTTGCTTTGGTTGTTGTCTCCTTAGCTGTACAGAAGCTTTTCAGTTTCATTAAGTCCCATTTGTCTATTTCTGTTGTTGTTGCAATTGCCACAGAAGTCTTCTTCACTAATGAATACAGATGCAAAAATTTTCAACAAAATCCTAGCCAATAGATTACAGCTTCTCATCAAAAATTCCTACATCATGATCAAGTAGGTTTCATCCCAGGGATGGAAGGCTGGTTTAACATATCCAAGTCAATAAACATAATTCACCATATCAACAGAAGCAAGGACAAAGACCTCTCAATAGAGCAGAAAAAGCATTCAATAAAATCCAGCATCCTTTTGTAATTAGAACACTGAAGAGTATAGACATAGATGGCACATTTCTTAAACTGATTGAAGCCATCTATGTTAAACCCACAGCTAATGTTTTACTGAATGGACTAAAACTGAAAGCTTTTCCACCTGGAATTGGAACTATCACATAATTAAAAATACAAATATATAGCTGTATAAAAATATTTTTTTATACTATCCTCATTCTATAAGCTTTTTTGTAATTAAAAATTTTTTAGTTTTACTTTTATTTACTTTTTGTTGTTTTGTTTTAGGACAGAGTGTTACTTTGTCACCCTTGGTAGAGTTCCCTGGCGTCACATTTCACAGCAACCTCAAACTCTTGGGCTTAAGTGATCCTCCTGCCTCAGCCTCCTGAGTAGCTGCACACCACAATTCCTGGCTAGTTTTTCTATTTTTAGAAACAGAGTCTGGCTCTTGCTTGGGCTGGTCTTGAACTCTTGAGTTCAAGCAATCTACTTGCCTTGGCCTCCCAGAATGCTGGGATTGTAGGAGCAAGCCACTTTTTTTTTTTTTTAACTTTTATTTGTTAAAAATGAAGGCACAGACACACATTAGCCTAGTCCAACTAGGTCAGGATCACAAATGTCACTGTCTTCCACCTCCACATCTGGTCCTACTGGAGGGTCTTCAGTGATAACAGGCACAGAAGTGTCATCTCCTCGGATAACAGCGCCTTCTTCTGGAAGACCTCCTGAAGGACCTACTTGAGGCTGTTTGATAGTTAATTTTCTATTTTTTATAAGCAAAGGGAGTGCCTTCTAAAATAATAATAAGTAGTATAGCACAGTACATTACATACATAAAGCAGTAATATAGCCATTTGTCATCATTGCCAAGTACGTACTATACATAATTCTGTGTGATGCCTTTCTAAGAGTGGCAGCACACTAGGTATATTAACACCAGCAGCACAGACATGCAAGTAATCCATTGAAAGAATTACAGATTTAGGACAGTCAAGGTGTCACTAGGCAGCAGAAATTTTTCAGGTTCACCATCTTACAGGAACACCATCATATATTATGTCTATCCTTGACCAAAATGTCTTTCTATATGCATAGTGCACGGCTGTAATTAAAAAGATCTCACCGTGAGGGAGTTCTGAACTTGACACCCTTGATGCACTCTGTGCTTCTCACTCACTGTGGTTTCATGTTTGCAGTAACTTTTAGAGCTGTTATCAAGGTAGAACGGTGGGCTCCTCTGTTCTTCCCTCTGCTCATCTTTCACATATTTTTATATATTGATGTAAGAGGAGAGGAGAACAGAGTGGAAGTGCCTGTCTATCTATGAACTTTAGAGAGATTTTCTAAGTACCCACTATTTCACACTCTGTTTTAGGTGCTCAAGATTCAAGAGCAGAGAAAACCGAGTTCCTATAATCTTTCATTGTTTTTATTTTGTTTTGAGTTTTTTTACTAAGATAAAATTCATAATATTAACCATTTTACAGTTGTATAATCCTCACCACTCTCTGATTATAGAACATATCATCACCTCAAAAGGAAACTACTGTTCTTGTGGGGTCACTCTTGATCCCTCTTTTCTCCAGCTACTGGCCACCACTAATCTATATTCTGTCTCTATCTGTTAATACTTGCCTATTTTGGACATTAAGTTTAAATGGAACCATATGACTCTTGTGTCTGGTTTCTGTCATTTAATTAATGTCATATTTTTAAGGTCCATTCATGTTGTGGCATGAATCAGTACTTTATTTCTTTTTCCTTGTGGTAAGTGTGACTTGAAGAAGGGAGCAGGGCATTGCAGGTGGGTCAGAGATGCTTTTTGGACAGATTAAATTAGAGTCATGCTTTTTGGAATTCCAGTGATGATTTTGCGTGGTTAATTGAAAATGTAAGTCTGAGGTTCAAGAGAGAAGTCTGGATTGAGGATATGACTCAAGGAGTCATTAGCGTACAGATGGGATTTAAAGCCACCAGGCTCTATGAAATTTTCTGAGTATAGATAGAGCAGGAGAATTGTTCAGAGGTTCAACTTGGGGATATGCAAATAATAAAAGGTCAGAAAAATGATGAGAAATTAGCAGGAAAAGCCCAGAAGAACAGGCTAGTGTGTTAGGAGGACAATCAATAGAGTAAAGGGTCCTGGAAGCTAAGAGAGGAAAAATGTGTCAAGAAAGGAATGGTTAGTTGTGTCAACTGATGCTGCTGGAGTTGGTAGGAAAGATGAGGAGTGAGAATTGGTCATTGACTTGAGACCATTTTAAGAGGGTAGTTTCCATACCACCAGCAATAAGACCGAGGTCAGGGCCTTAGAGCTGTGCATATTCCTGGCAATTCCCATGGTTCATAATACCTCCCGGTCTTCCAGCCTCCCCTCTACCGTCCATTTTATACCCTTTTTCTCATTCATATCAGTTACCAAGAAGAGACCAGGGCTCCTCCTGGTTATCTTCTGTTCTCAGGCCCCTCCTCGCCAATATTTCTCTGTACTTCTCCATTTCCCTGCTCTGTGCAATATCTCAACTTCCCTGCCAAATCCCTTATAGCCCGAATATTTTCATTGAACGCTCCTTTAATTTTCTTCCCAGAGCAGTTAGCATTAAAATATACCTTGTCCTTGGAGCCTGCTTCCCTGTCGTGAATGGTGGTTCCGCGCAGCCCTCCTCAGAGATGGGACTAATGTCTTCTGCCTCCTTGCCTCTTCTAGACCATTTCTTCTTCCTAAAACTTCCCATGCTTTCAGATTGTTCTATTTATTATCTTTTGTTGAAGTTATTTACAGTCCTTTGAATTTTTCCACCTTTTTGTAGCTATATACCATACAATATGTATTTGCTAATAATAATTTGTGTTCCGATTTTGGGTGAGTATCCTTGTTGCAGCCTGGCTTCAATGTAGTTTACGACAGTAAGGGCAGATTTTGAGATCAGTGTTTCTGAGGCACTAGTAAATCTGGAAAATGACAAACTCATTCATCAAGCTCTTGCTGTATGGGCCTGATGTTAAAAGCATGAATTTTCAGTGGTTTCTATAGTTGAAAGAAGAACCTAACACATGTGTCTGACAAGCTGATCCAATGATAAAGTGGAAGGAAAGTTGAGCCTGAACCTCTTGGGCGCCCAGTGAGAGTAAAGGCACACCGCAGCTTTCTGAGGCACATGGGATGTGAACAACTAATAAATCAGGTTTTGTAACATTGAAGAACAACTCAATTCAATGCATATGGTGCTGGATCTCAGACAAGACAGTACTGGGAGTTAGAGTAGATTAGGCGGCCTTAGGAGGCTGTTGTACCCAAGCATCATCTGCATAGCAATATTTAAATTCATTTCACACTCAAGCTCAGAAATTTAGTAAACAAGGAATTAAAATACACCAAAAAGAGCCTTCAAAATCTCCATGGATTTGTACATAAAAGAAATGAGAGTGAGATTGTATTAGCAAAAGCACTCTGTGATCATTCTAATATCTTCTGTATTGTACTGTAAGATCAGAAGACTGTCATCATTTATGGAATTCTCATCAAAAGCAATAAAGGTAGAAATGAGATTATTCAGTAGACATGTTTGCATCAGGGCTTGTTCTATGCTACGTGGTCAGCTTTTGTTCTCAGGATGACATAAAATGGATCATTGCATGAAATCACATGTACTTCAAATATAATAATTTTAGAGTAGAAATGATTTTGGAGAAACAAATAAGCATGGCTGTGAAGTTGGAATTGACAAGTAAAGTTGTAGAGGGAGTAAGCAAGCAATAATTGATATCATTAAATAACTTTAAGGGTTTTTTTGTGTGTTTTTTTTAACTTTTTTTTAGCTATAAGTGGAGTTAGAAAATATTCTATTGATGATATCTTTTGATATTAAGCATTTGTTAGCAGAGTATGCTTCAACATGGAGGTGTTCAGAATTTCATAGGAGAATTTTCCCGGGAGTTTGTTTAAGCTTAATATGGAACACTTTAATCTGAGTCTGGACTTACTTTTTGTTAGGTAAATGGCAAATGGTAATTGGAAATATATTTTCCCTGAGTAAACAGTGAGTCTAATGAGTATCTTTTCTTATAGTGTCTCAAAGATATCTAGGGTAACAATTAGTATGATTGTCCCTTTGGAGTTAGGGACAATTTCTTTCTGCCTTCTCAGAATAGTTTTATATTTATTATGTTCATCACCTACTGAAAACCATTAAAAGATGTAGGCATTGTAGTGAAATATTAATAGATGATGAAAGACCTTCTCTTCAGCATGGTCAGAGGACCTGGGGAGGAAGAGGGTGGCATAGTTAACTGTTTCAACAAGCACTGAAAATATTAATGAAATAAAATGTTACGAGGTATGTGAACCTAGTGTGGTAAATCAGTATGTCTTCTGGGCCCAGAATTTAAAGCTTTTCTCCAATTACGGTAAACTTGTTAGTGACTTGTACTCACATGTGATGCTCTACCGTCAGCCTGCTTTGTATCTGAGAGGTGCTCATTGGAAAGGAAAGGTTCAATGAAGCATCTGGATTTATGAAGTATTTAGAGTTCAATCAGTATGTATATAATGCACAGATTCCAAAATATGAAAAAAATCCAAAATTGAGAGCACTCTAGTCTTCACATTTCAGGTAAGGGATATTCAGCCTGTAGTTTTCTGTGCAAGGTCAAAAAAGAAGCCTGGGCAGGCCCCGTGGCTTTCTGTGAGTTCTCCGGAGTTGGAGAGCACTACCCGTAGGTTTGGCCTGAGTAAAACTTGGTTACTATCTTTCAGTTATCAAATAGTGACAAAAATGAACATATGATTGAAACATGTTGCAACAGGGTTTAGGAGGAGTTCTTACTAAAGACTGATTCAGGGAAAATTAATAAATGGTTGCTATCTGCTTTACATATAACTGCGGTGTGTCTGGCGGCTTTATTTATTTTTTTGAAAGAATTTCAAGCAAACATAACATGTGGGAAAATAGCTTACATATGATTCTCTGTGTTCATTTTTCACATGTAAAAGTTTATGTAGTTATCTAGATTTTACTATATTTGTTTTATCTCCTATTTTGTTTTCCTTTTTTATTCTTTGCTGAAGTATTTTAAAGCAACATCCAGACATCATGTCATTTTACCCCTGCATACCTAAATATGCATCTTTAAAACAAAAGGATACTTTCTTAGATAGCCACAATCCAACACTTGTTTAATATTGCACTGAGCCTCATGGAAGTGTTTGGAACTCTAATTGTATATATTGCCTTTATTCATGGCTCACCACTTTAAAAGTAGGTGGCATAAAAGAAGTGATTTTTATTAAATGAAATCCATTATTAAAATTTGAGCTTCACATTATTTCGTATGTGGACTGTGTCTGTATTTAAATTGAACTTGCACTTGTTCCAGTCTTGATTCAGATATTTATACCAAATGACTTTTTGGCTTTTGTGACTGTGGCACGTTCCAACTGCATGTGTATTGTGTCTGCAACGAGTTGGAAATATTAGTAATTTTCTGATATTATTAATTCATGATAGCTTTGTAGCAATTGCCCTGCTGGCTCACTCTCCCTGATATGTGATAAGCATAGAGAATATGTAGCAGGCAGCTGAAGAGAAACATTAATAGAGGAATATTTTTCTATGAACTGCAACTGTCACATTGACACACAAAGACAAGTTTATGTAGGTGAACATAGTTATGACCAAAATGGGAAAATCCTATACTTAAAGAAACTCCATCATTACCTTCCATGGAGTTTTATTCTTGGTGGAGGAAGGTGACAAAGTTAGAGAAGGATCGTGAGAATCGTTCTAGGCTTGTTGGTGGCCCAGGGCAGGATTGATTCTTATATCCTCGGCATCAGGTTGGTAGCTTGAAATTGGCTGCGATGTGTGTAATTTACACCATAGAAATCAGCAAGTCCTACAGGTCAGTACTCCAGCCCCTCTCAGAGAGCTGGTTATTAAACATTTACCAACATATTAGTGGTTTATAGTCCATGGAAAACTCTTTCACCTGTAAAATGAGGGCCCTAAATACTGCTTTACTGTACTTTACTCTTAGTCTTATTAAACATTATTCACATTGCTTTATAATCACCTTTTTAATGTGTGTAGTATTCCTTTTTGTTCTTGCTATAACTAGACATAACTAGATATAATTAAGGATAAGTTTTAATTCTCTTTTTTTGATCCTGCGTGACTGTGACAGATTATAATAGTAAATTCATTAGGGAAGTTGACTGCTATTGCAGAATCCTTGGTGATGGTCTCTGGCTTGATAATATTTATGAGTTTAATCCCAGGACATTTTTATGAAATCCTAGAATCTCACTGTTGGAATTGATTTTTACTTTCCAATCAATGCTCTAAATCTTCTTGATGAGACCACGACAAATGGTCGTCCAGCTTCTCTTAGGAAAAACAAACAAGGGATTTAAGGTACAAGGACGAAACTGTCTCCTTAGACAGTCATTACTTTTTCATGCCCTTCTAATCCTTAGTAAGTTTTTCTTTTTATAAAGCCAGATCTGCCCGTTTGAAGGTTCCAATCTATTAATTTTTTGCCATGCAGCTCTTCACATATCTCAAGGCAATAATTGAATTTCTTCCCACACCTCCATTCCTTTAACCTAAACAGTCTTCACTTCTTTTATTATTTTTTTTCCCTAGAATAAAATGATGAGAATTAAATCTGCTTTCCTCGAAGGATTCAACTCTCACAGCTATTTTTTTTATAGCAGGGATTAGTAAAACACATGACACCGTTTTCACATTATAATACTAGCTAGCATTTATTATGTCTTTTACAAAAATTTGACAAATACTTCATATGCATATATTCTATATAATAAATGCCTGAGGCAAAGGAAGACATTATGCTATTTATAGGTAAATAAATAGAAGTTGGAAAAGTTTAAATGACTTGAAGGGCAGATTCAGAGAGAGGAAGTAGTAGAGTTGGAATTTGAATCTAGATCTTTCTGACTCCAGAAAAGCTACTAATTTATTCAGCTTGGGATCTCTGATATGGAGACTGTGAATCCCCTGAAACTATGTAAAATTTTGTCTTCATGTATATTTCTATTTTTCTAAGTAGAGAATTTATAGTTTACATCAAATTCTGAACAACTTTTCTGATGCTTCATAGGTTAAGAACCATGACCAGGTTGCCTCCTTCTATAAAGGATATTCCTCCACATAATTATTTAGAGTTAGAATCTTTAATAAATAAAAGATTTTGATTTACTACTTTTCCACTTGTAGAAATACAACACTCATTGAGATTTGTATCATTGAACAAAGATGCCTTCTAGGCTGAACTACCCAACTGTATTATATGACTATGTAATAAATGTCCTACGGTTTTTAGATCCAATTGGATGATATGTATTCAAATATATCTATATAGAGAGCTCTGCCTCTCTCTGCAAACAAAGAATAAACTTTATCTTTTTATTCTGTTTTATTATATATTTTATTGTTTTCTGTTCTCAAATTTTATAGTTTAAAAATAATTTGTTACTTTTATAAGAAATAAGTAAATTTTGAAAAAATAAACCCAGTTTATGGCACTTGCCTTGTTCTCTATGGTTATATCTCATTTAATAAAACTGCCTTTTTGTCAGAGTTGGACGTGTGCTATCAATTTATTTCTCTTTGATTAGTAGATTTTGAATGAGGCTGAGTTTTTATTTATGCAGTAAGCTTAGTAGTGTTCTACGACTCTTAGCTGTTAGCTTTAGGTTGGAGGAGTCCCATTTTAAGTGCTGAGAAGAAGCTGGAGGGGGTGTAAATGTAGGAACATTTGTTTTTCTGGAAATGGGAAGGTGGAAGATGCTCTACTAAGTTAGATTGTCTGGTAGGAGTAAGAAAGGAGAAGGGATGGTATGGTTGTTTTAGACAGTGGGAGAAGGAATTGTCTAGAGAAATGCAGTTGATGTTTGAGGCAGTGTTGAAGGGCTCGTTTCAGCCAGAACACCCTGTTTGGTGACTCTCTTTGGCACTGCTCGAGTGGAAACACAGAGAAGGCAGGACATTGGGCTTCCCAGCATTGGCTTTTACTTAACTGGTAAAATAAAAGGGCACCAGATAAGTGAAAGTATTGGGAAGAGTGTGCTTAGCATTATGCATTATAGGATATTGGTCGAATAAGGAGGAATGTGGAGAAGATGATGAAGTGGGAGAAAAAGAAAGGGACAGGAGATTGGAAGTCCTGAGAGGGTAAAAGAAGATCATGGGAGGTGCCTGGGACATTTGTACTAACATAGCAGTGATAGATGGTGCTGAGATCTGAGCTGGGCCTGGGGGAGCAGGGGACTGTTGCTGGTTGGATTCTACAGAAGCAGAAACTGAGGCAAAGACAAAGGTGCAAGATATCTGGTGAAAGTCACCATCTATAAAAGGAAGCAGGGCAGCAGTAGGGTTTGTCATTGAGAGAAGTTAAATTGAAGGCAGGCTCCCCAGAGCCCCAGGCAGCCCATCAGAGGTCATCACGAGAGTGGGTCTTGCTCCTCTGAATTGTCTTTCAGTTGCGTGCAGTAGCTAGGCTTTATGCTCTTATCTACTCAGTAACTAGATATGGGCTCACGTGGGAAGGGTGAGAGCTTCAGGGAAGAGGCTTAGCCGTGAGGTGGGCTCTGAAGTTGCTGACACACTCCCTGCAGCTGAAGCAACCCCTTCCCTGAAGTGGATTCTGGGTGGTGCCTCTCTGTCCAGCACACTGGCTGAGAAGAATGAAGGGGGTGGGCCATTGAGAAGCTTTCAAAGACATTAGAGGCCTCTATTTTTGGATGTGAATGTTGAGGTCATCCTCCTAGACACCGGAAGAATTTTGGGGACAAAGATTGTTAGTAGATGGTAGCAAAACAAGATAGGGTGGTACAGCATAACGGGGTGGGCCTTAACAGGTCAGGATTTAAAAATACGTAAGATTATTCAAATTCTGGAGATGTAATTATCTAGAAGCTGCTTGGGATACTAACCAAGGAAATTAGCCTATGAAAAGGTAATGAGAGGGGTGATGAGCTTTGGTGATAGTGGCCAGAGGTTTTGTAGCCTAACTTGGTTGATGGTGGTCCCAAAGCTGCAGACTAGGTGCTGCTGGGCAAAGAGAATTGAAAGAGACAGTCTGGAGACTTTGCTTTGGAGCAGGTAGCATAAGCATTTTGAAATTAAGGGAGAATTTTGTCAGAGGTTACTCTGAGTTTTTAGATGTGATCTTTTTACATTTCCATTAAACCAATTCATTCTCTTCCAAATCTTTGTTAACTTCCCATTGAACTTAGGGTAAAAGACCTACCTATATACTCGAGTATAAGCTGAGTTTTTTTGGCACAAAATTTGTATTTTCCTCCATATGACCTGCAGGCCTGTGTGATCTGGCTCAGCCTACCTCCCATCTTCATTGGCTCTCTGTCATCACTAGCTGTGGAGACTGAACTCTCAGTACCCTGAATGTCCAGGGCCTTCACACATGCTCTCCCCTCTGCTCAGAACAGCCTTTATCTAGTCTTTACAGACCACGTCCCATGCATCCTTCACCTCTCAGTGTAAAATATCACGTTCTGAAAGAGGTTTTCTCTGGCCTTGAAGTAAATTAGCCTCTGATAGATATGATAGACATTATTGTTAAATATTATAGAGATGTCATGGTCTTTCCTGCCACTCTGTTCTAACTTTCATAACACAGAAGGCAATTTGTATGATTTATTTGCATGATTACTTAACCTTGTTAAACAATATACAAATAATCTCATTTACAATATGGTCAACTCCATGAGAGCAGGGGCCATGGTGTTTTGATCAGTGTTACTTTCCCACATAGAGCCTGGCACACTGCACGCTTTCTAGCAATTGCTGGATGGTGAATGTTTGGTATTTCCCTACCATGTTCATGATGTTTAATATTCATGTTCTGAAAGAATGTTTACTGACATGGGAAAACACTCAGGATATATTCTGGGGAGAAAAAGCTGGCTCAGACATTTCTGTCTACATGGTTTCAGCCTTTGTATGTGTATGCTTGGGTTGTGATCTTGTGTAAATGTTTCATTTTGGTGGACTTTCCCTGTGTCATCTCTTTCTTAGAATTATAACACATGACTAGATTTCTGAAACTCATTCTTACTTGCTGGTACTCAGGAAAGAAAAAAAAGTGTCACAAAGGACAATTCTTAATAAGGAATTGAAGAGAGCGCCACAATTTAAGGGAGGAAGGGATAGGCTAATAGCCCCTTTGTGCAAATGCAGTTTAGTTTATGATCGGCTCTGTCCTTAATAAAGCCACTAACCGCTGAGCCTTGAAGGGAAAAGATAAAACACCAGCTGCCAGCCTTTTGATTGTATAGCAAGAAGGCCTGGATGGTGAGAACCCTTTTTCTGGCTTGGTTCTGTCAATGTTTTATCCCCAAAGTCAAGTGGTACTTTGTCAGTAAGGTACCTTTTAAAGTTCTTTGGTATTGGACAATGCCCTGGCCAGCCAGAAGAAGACAAAGATGCTGAAGTGATCTACTTGCCCCTAAACATGATGTCTCTAATTCAACCTCTAGGTTAGCAGTCATTAGGATCCTTCAGGCTCATGAAACATGGTGCTCTGTAGAAGGGATTATCAGTGTTATAGAAGGATCAGATCAGACCGCTGAAGTAGATAGAACATTGTGAAAGTCTGGAAGGGTTACAACATTGAGGATGCTTTCAGTCAACGATATAAACTATTGGTAGTTAAAGTTTTGGGGAAGTCAAAAGATGCATTTTTGACTGTGCACGGACAGGCTGGCTCTCAATGCCGCCACACGCCAAGTTGTTCAACTGTCAGATGTATTTTGAATTTAATCTACTTCCTGTCCTTTTGTTTTGATCTCTCCGCAGTTCTCTGTTCCTGAGGTGATGCTTGACTGTTGAGATAAAAAGTGTTTACAATGAAGCTGTGTTCCATGGGCTGTTCATTTCTAGGCCTAAGTTGCTTTGTCTTTTTTTTTTTTTTTTTTTTTTGCTAACCTCTACTATGTGTCTCTGTTCCCTCCTGAGCTAAATTGACAAGTACATTTTGTTTTAGTAAAAGCCTTGTCTATATTTTAGACTTTCAATAAACATTTAAAAAGCAGAATCACCAATCTTTAAAGAAATACAAAGAAAAGTACTTTTCCAGGAAGAGAATGTAGCAGTAATTTTGTACGATGTATTCAGAAAATGTTGCTAAGTAGCTCTTTTGTTCTGTGATTGAGTCACTGTTTTGGATCTGCAAAATGGAGTATTTATTGAATACCAATACTAGAATTTCTGTATTATGTGTTATCTTTGCCAGTCTGTTTTCTTGTGTTATTAAATTTGAGCTACTTTGTATAGGCAGCATGTCATATTTTCTCATCCAAACAACTATAACTTTACGTTTCTCCTCTGAATTTTATTCTGCTTATGTAAAATGATTTCCAAAGACAGGAGCCAAAGTTTTGGCTTGTTGAAAGGCTTTTTTATTCTTAGGCTGTATTTCATAAAAACTTTGTAATCTGGGGTACATTATTTTTTCTATCCTAATCATAACCAAAGTGTCTTAAAGTCAGGGACTATGTCTATTGCTAATATTTATTTCACTACGAGCCCATTCCTAGTCACAAAGTTACTGAGTTACTGACTATGGATTATTAAATTCAACATTTCTATTCATTATATTTCCCTCAGCATTGTCTTTTTAAAAACCATTGATTATAGTGATTTTCTTAAAGTTCAGATACCTGTTTTGAGGTAATTGAGAAACATTTTAGACTAATTTTCATAGGCCTTCCATGAATTTTGCCACTACCAATTATGATTGTGAGTGTTGATCATGTCATGCCCATGCTTAGCTTGCTTGGAAGACCTGTTTTAAGTTTGTTAGGGTAGGGGGCCTGTACCCTCAAGGCCGTATGTGGCCCTCCAGATTCCCAAGTGCAGCCCCTCAACCAAACCCAAGAACAAATCCATTTATTAAAAGGATTTGTTCTGTAGGATTTGGATTCAGTCAGAAGGCTGCACTCAAGGATCCAGAAGGCCACCAGTTTCCCTGTGCTGCCAGGAGTGCCGAGAAAGTTGACTCCTGCTCATTGTGAGTTTGCTGGTGAAGTTATTTAAAACCAGATGCCTCCAGTGAGCCAAGGAAATAATGTTTATGTTTGGATGCTACTATGTTTTACATCTTGTATTTTGACTTGGAATTTGTATTTAAAGAGCCTGATCTCTCATTTATTTTAGTTATGATGGACTATTATATTTTGTCATGTTAATTCCTTGGAAAGAATTCATTTTCAACTTTAGAAATACTTAGATTTAAGCACCTCTCTGTGAATGTAAGGATAGCATTTAATAATACTGTTTCATCTATATGAACTAGTGTATTTAATCATTTCCAGTGGGCTCCATGAGTTTTCATTTTGATGCTTATTCAACACCAGAAATCTATCATTCAACTGGTCAGCTGTTTTCAGAAGACGCCCAACTGGCCAACTGTGCATGTGAAGTCAGCACTGAGACAGCTCTTCTGGAGCTTCTGTTGTCTTGCATATCACTCTGGCTTTATTTTAACAGGAATTACAGAGCAAACAGTAAAATTTTATGTAATCTGAAACCTGAGTGAGGAGAGAAACCTCATTGTCTGTTTTAATCATGAACGATAAACCAGCACAGACACTTAGTTGAAACAGGGCAGGCGGCACAGATAGCTTCCCAGTTGTGCCAATTCCAAATGCTTCTGCGCTGCCCGTTGTCTGTTATATCTGGCAGTGCTCAAAGATCCCTTGACACAGACAAGGCCACCCCCAAAGGAGGCAGGTTAGGGAGCTGGGGCTGGTGGGACAGGGTTCTTCCAGAGCAGCAGTCCCCACCTTTTTTTGGCATCAGGGATCTGTTTCATGGAAGGTATTTTTTTCCCACAGACTAGAAATGGGGGTTAGGGATTTGGTTCAGGATGTTTCAAGCGCATTACATTTTTTTTATACACTGTATTTCTATTATTATTACACTGTAATATATACTAAATAATTATATAACTCATCATAATGTAGAATCAGGGGGAGCTGAAAGCTTGTTTTCCTGCAACTAGATGGTCCCAGCATTGGCGTCTCCACCTAAGCTTCAGCTCAGTTCATCAGGCATCAGATTCTCATAAGGAGCACCCGTCCTAGATCCCTCGCACGTGCCGTCTACAGTGGGGTCCGTGCCCCTGGGACATTGTTGTTCCCTTCTTGCTGTGCAGCCTAGTTCCCCTGAGGCCTGGGGAATAGGGATGGCAGTTCCAGAAAATAGAACGCTCCCATTTACTCTGTGTGCTGCCCTTTCTCCCGACCTCTAATTTCTTTTAAAAAACTTGTTATTTTAAAACAAAAACCCTGGCATTAGGATACAGCCTCTTTGGGAAATAGTATGGTAGTTCTTCAAAATGTTAAGCAGAGAGTTTCCATCTGACTTAGCAATTACAGTTGTAGGTATTTTCTGAAGAGAATTGAAAATATACATCCACCCAAAACTTGTACGTAGGTGTTTATAGAAGCATTGTTCATAATAGCCAAAAAAAGCAGACATTCTCTCACGTTCATCAGCTCGTAATCACGTTCATCAGTGTGGTGTATATACTCACACACAACACTGGAATATTATTCTGCTATAAAAAAAAAAATTAAGTACTAATACATCAATGCTGCAGCATGGATGACCCTTAAAATTACTGTGCTAAGTGAAAGAGAGGAACTCACACAATAAATAAGGTAGGGGACCCCAGCTTCCACACATGAAAATATCAGAGCTGGGTATATCCAACTAGCTGCTACAATGTCTTTAATAGAGTCAAGATAATTAAAATGTAGGGAATCAGTTGAAGGGTAGATGGAGAAAAAAGAATCAATGTAATCTTCTTATGTAGCCTTAAAATAAAGTGAATTGGAGGATAATGTCTCTAAGATGGGAATGCTCCTCAAATATGGTCAATTAAAATTCCCTCGTGCCTTATTGATCAGCAATTTAAAAATATGCATGCAGCGACCATGGATCCTTTTGTAACTGTTGGCATCTTACATTTTGCTCTGCCTAGAACACACTGTTGCAGACTCCATTATAGAAACATTCTGTACTCCTGCTAATGGAGCCGCCTTTGACTTACGCTCTTAGAAGAGCTCCAGGTGAACACATTTTACTGATGGCTTAGCATAAGCTATTACTAACCTTGAAATTTGTTGTTTCATTTTTCCATATTCCTTTGTTAACACATCCTTCCAAACCTTTTTTAACTTGTTGTTAGGAAGATAATTCAGAAACTGTTTTTTTCCCCCTTGCCTTATTTTTTAAACTAAGAGGCCACCTCCAAATAAAATAAGTAGTTGATTGTAACATTCACATATTATTTAGAAGCCAGAATGTATTCAATTATTGAGCTATGAAAGGATATGATCTTTCTTTCTTTGTTTCTTTTTGTTGTTGTTGTTGACAGGTCTCACTCTGTCACCCAGGCTGGATGGCAGTGGTGCGACCCCCGCACTGAGCACTGCAGCCTGGAACTCACAGGCTCAAGCGATCTTCCCATCCTGGCCTTCCTAAGTGCTGGGTTTGCAGACGTGAGCCACTGTACCAGGCCTGATTTTTATTTCTTTACAAGAATTATTTTATGGTGCTTAACAAAAACATTCTGGGAGAGATGGTCTTACTTAAAGCAACACTTAAATGAGTTATTTGTATTCTAGCAGTCTGCTCACATGGAATTTTCCAACAGATAAAGCTACTACAGATACACATACCACACTGTTCTTTTTCCTTCAAAACATGTCTTCCCTTCTCACAATGACTCATCGTTAGATTCTCTTTCTCTACTTTATGCCTTATGCCTATGAGTGATTCTAGAGAGGACCAAAAGAAACTTCCCTTTTTCTTCTGGGTTGAGATCCTTGGAATTTCTTTTTTTCCTTCATTTTTTGTCTTACCATCACACCTGTTCTTTGCCACTGCATAATTCCTTAATTACCAAACACTGAGCTTACTTACCCCTTCCTTCTACATTTCTAATTCAGAGGAGGGGCTCCTGTGATTATGACCACGGGGAAGTGAGGAAGGATGTGGTTCTAAGTATCCCCCTTTCTGACTAGTGTCCCATTCCTTTCAGATCTCTCTTATTTTGTCTGTAACTGTAGATAGTCTTTGCCCTTATACTGATCCTCAAGTATTCTCCATTTTCTTGGGTCAAGGCCTTTCCAATCTCTTTCCAAGGCCTTTCCAGCCCTCTCCATTTTCTTGGGCCAAGGCCTTTCCAGTCTCTTTCCTTATCAAGCCTTGACCCATCTATGGGTAATCACCTGGGTTTCTCTCTTCCTAGAACCTTTGGCTGTTTTTTCCCTTGTTCCTTTCCCATACTGAGTTGGAGGTCTCTGACCCTGCCTCTTAGGGTCTCTTTTCTCCACTCTCATTCCTTCTCTAGAATGTTTCAAGATTATATTGTGTTGCTATAAATTCCAGGTATTTCCTCTGTAGTGGGCTCTTGACAGTATAAAAGGATGATCCAGGAATCCTTCATCAAAATTTTCCCTCCCTTTCTTTTTATTACCATTCATCTAACGCCTCCACCCCACTAAGGAAATTATGCATGAATTTATTCAACTTTCATGAACTCCGAATTCTTTACTTCTTCACACCATTCCTAAGAGATCCATTTTGTATGGTAAGAGCACTCTGGAAAAATGCCCAAGAAAGTCTTTTTATTTGATTGTTTTGTATTTGTTTTGAAATCTTACCTGAGCAAGAGACATGGTTTTTCCCTGAAACAGGGATGACGAGTTTCCACTCCCAACAATTGTTGTGACTGCTTATAGCACTAGGTGGATTCTTACTCACTCAGCAGCGACTTCCAGTGCCTATGAGAGGGAAGAATGGCATTGTGATATTTGTCATTTGTACTTTACTATAACTTTTTAGTACCAGAAGCATCCACCATTCTCACTTGCTGTACCCACAGGGTTTCCTCTGACTATATGAAGTTATGGGTGGCTGAGGTGGCAAAGGCAAGATGTGTTTTATGAGTATTAACCCAAAGGTCAGGCTCTGGATTTTCAAGACTTACAGAAAACAACAGAAATAGAGGCAAGTTTTAAGAGGGAGTGGGAAGTTAGGAAACTACTTCATTTAAATACTTGGACTGATTTTTTTAAATGAGACTTATGAGACTTTTTAACCTTTATAATTTTCCTCATTGTCACTTTTTCCTTTGTTAAAAAGTATAAGATAATTTTTATGGAACTCTGTATCAGTCTGTTCTCTGCTGCCATATCAGAATATCACAGACTGGGTAATTCATAAAGAAAAGCGCTTTATTTGGCTCACAGTTCTGGATGCTGGGAAGTTCAAGATTGAGGGGCCGCATCTGGTGAGCGCTTTCTTGCTGTGTCATAACATGTTAGAAGGCATCATAGAGGTAGTGGGCGCAGGATGCAGAGAGGGTACCAGGTAAAACTCATTGTTTCCCCCTCAGGAACGTCATTCAAGAAGTCAGAGTCTACTCATTAAAGGGTTCCCCTCCCCCCCATACTGTTGTATCACAATGGCGATTACATTTCAACATGAGTTTTGAAGGGGGCATTCAAACCATGGCTTTTTTTGTCTGTATGAGGAAACTGTAAGACAGGGCTGTCTAACCTGTAGCCCATGATGGCTCTCAGTGCAGCCCGACACAAAATGTAAACTTAAAACATCATGAAGTTTAGGGGGAAAATTTGTAGATGATAATGCATGTCCCAGTGTCATGTATAATAAACATGTGTACACTACTTACACGCATGCGAGGCTTCAGTTTCACAGTGTGTGAGGGTTCGGGGGTGTTATCTTCCAAGAGCAGACAGTCGAATTGACACCATTATATGTTATATGTGCTTGTGGTGACTTAGCAAGGCAGCCATTATCAATAATATTTCAACCCACCATTGCAACATTAGGCATTTAATGTTATTTGGAAGTCAGATAAGCATTCTCATTTTATTATTAAGGGCACTTCCACACCTCGGCGGCAGCTGACACATTGCCCGCCACACATTATCAGCAGTCCTGGGCCTTGCCTCGCATTGGCAGCCGAGGTGAGGACGGGCCTAGACCTTGCTTTTATTTTCCTGTCAATTAATTTTCATAATAAAAGTAAATATAGTCCCTTATCTATTATTAGTTTTTAATCCCAGAATGGCTTCTACAATATCTCAAAAAAAAAAACAAACAAAAAAAACAAACCCAAATACAGAACCCCCACAAAGGAAAATTATGTATGTTGGAAGACGGTTCAATGAAAAGTAGACAGAGGACTGACAACCCTTTTTTTGAGGCAAATAGTAAGACACACTGCTTCATTTTTGGTAACTTGTGTAAGTTTTCAAAGACTCTAATTTGAAAAGGCATTATGTACAAAAACGTGAGGCCTTCAATGCATATGAAGGATTGGTCATAAGAACAAAATAGTAGAGCTGAAAATTAAGTCTGTCTTCTCAATTTTTTTTTAAAGTTACAACTCAGATGGATTTCGCTGTGAAAGCTAGTTATGTGGTAGCACGTTTAGTAGCCAGAAAACAAAAACCACTTACTGATAGCAAATTTGTCAAGCAATGTGTGGAAAGCATGGCAAATATAATTTGCCCTGAACAGAGAAGGGGTTATTTCAAAAATCAGTTTGTCTCACCAGACTATAGTCAGGTGTGCTGAAGAAACCAGAAAATCCGCTGAAAGAAGTTTAGAGATTAAAGCTGCTAATATAAAATGTTATGCTTTTGTGGTGGATGACGGAAATGATGGTACAAATATGGCTCAATTTGCCACTTTAATTAGAAGTACTGATGACAAATATAATGTTACTGAAGAAATGACTTCTTTATTGCCATTCAAAGACATAACTAAATCAAGAGATTTATAGGAAACAGTAAAAAATATGTTAAAACGATTTTCTTTGTCCGTTGTCAACATATCTGGTATTGTTACTGATGGTGCCCTAGTAATGGTAAGTAAAAGACAAGGACTTCTAAAATTAAAAGAAGATGATGCAATTGCCACCAAAAACTAGGGTTTGATGAAGTGTCATTACGTAGTGCAGTAAGAAGATTTATGTACAAAAGCCTTAAAAGTGGTTAAATTCATGCAAATCGTCATCAACACTGCATTCATAATAGCCAGGAGATCGGATCATTGCCAAGTCCAAGAATTCCTTAAAAGTGTTGCTACTATACTGACATCATTTACTTGTCAGAAGTAACATGGCTAAGTTGAGGCCAAATGTTGTAAAGGTTTTATAATTTGCAATATGTTTATGGTATCAAAAACCAAATTTGTGCCAAAACTTGGAAATGAAAACTGGCTTACAGATTTAGCATTTTTAGTGGAATTAATTGCTTTATTTAAATGAGTTAAACGTGTGTCTTCAAGGTGAAAACCAACTTAGCAAGACAATGTTTCAAGCCATAACAGCATCCCGAGTGACACTGAAATTATGTGACAAGCTCAAATTAAGGCCAACTATCTTATGCATTTTGACATGTTGGCATTTTAAACACAGTCCTGTGAATGGTGAAAAATACACAGCCTTGCTTTTAAATTTGATAGAGGAATTTGAAAATAGATTTCATGATTTCTGGGAAAATATATTTTCTTGCATCTGTGATTCCATTTTCAGTTGACATAAATATGTTATCTGCTAATTTTTAAATGGAATGCACAGAGCTACAATCTTAACATTCAACTTAAAGGAAAATTTGATCATGTTTTTTTCCTAGACTTTCGTAGGTCCTGTCTTCCCAGAGACTATCCCTCACTTCAAATCATGCCTTACTCATGTCATTGTTTTTTGGTGACACCTACATTTGTGAGCAACTGTTTTTAAGGATTAAGCCGATAAAATTAGATCTGAAATATCTGATGAGCACCTTGAGAATTCACTGAGAATTGCAACTACTTCCATTGAACCATTCAGGGATGCATTAGTTTTTCAAATGCAATGTGAAAATCCCACTAGCTTTATGCTGGCCACTTTTCCTTTACTTGTATAATCAAAAAAAGACGTTTTATTACTTAGATATGTACATTTTGTATAATCGCAATCTTGAGACCTGTTCCATGATCATAAAAGGTTCTCCGAATGGGCCACTGTGTAATTAGAATTATTATGTGACGTCTACAGGTTTATGATTTAATAAAAAAAAATAAAAATTGGGGCGACGCCTGTGGCTCATATGCTGGAGGTGGCAGGTTCAAACCCAGCCCTGGCCAAAAACTGCAAAAAGAAAAAATAAATAAATAATAAAAATTGTATTGGTAAAAAAAGAATTATTCTATGGTGACATACCATGAAAATTACCCACATTCATTTCTTGGCTGGCTCGTTAACTTTTGCCGGTGTTTGTGTGTTTCATGTGTGGCCCAAGGCAGCTCTTCTTGTAGTGTGGCTCAGTGAAGCCACAAGGTTGGACCTCCCTGCTGTAAAACATTGTTTGGTCCTCAGCTGATTAAAAATGTAAAAATGACTTGTGGTAGCAGTAAAGGAAATAGGGAAGGGCTATTGTGTTTTTCTTTTTTAAAGGACAAACAGAAAAGATGGACGTCTATTACTGTTTCTGGGACTAAGATAGGCAGACTCTCCAAAGGCTCCTTCCTGAAGATTCCAAGCCCTTGTCATCTTTCTGCCTTCACATCCCTTAACCCTCAAGGAGCTCAGTCTCACCAACAGTGAGGGAGGGAAGGGGAGTTTGGTGGGACTCATCATAGATGGACAAAAGTAGACTGCATTACTACTAGTAGTATTGAAGTTCTGTGTTAAAGAGGAAGATGTTATTTCTAGCTTCAAATGGACCCTAAACAGGCTTTCCCCCAAAACATTGCCTACCATGACGCTGTAGAGATTTGCAGAACAGTGTTTCTCTTAAGCTTCACTTACATTGTTAATCGGAGAGGCTTCTCGTGTATTGGCTTGAACAAGCAAGTGGTTCTATGGAAAAGACATTTTATGTATCAAACTACCACAAGTCAGAGTTTAGTGCTCCCTGTTGCAGGCTTGTCCTGTATCACCATCCTCTGCCTCATCTTATGTGACCTGAAATGATGTTAGGCATGTCGTAGGATATAGTTGGTAAAAAGTTGAAAAAGTTGTTCTTGGAGAAGCCAGACTGATGTTTGAATCTACTCTGTGTGACCCTGCCAGAGCCTCCATTTCTTCACCTGTGTTTGCTAATAACGTTACATGGATATTTCTAGGATTATGTGAATTTTTTCTTTAAATGTAAAAGCTCCAGCACAGTACCAGTTTCCTAGTTCACATCTGATAAATAAAAATCCAGTTTTCCACTTTCACCTTCTTTCTCTATGCCCAGATTATCACTTGGCTTGGCACATATCTTAATCACCTACAGTATGACATTAGGGATACACACAAATAAAATATATTATAACTCAGGGAAATATTGGCAAGGTACGTATTTGTCTTGTGTGGGAATATCTAGTTTGTTTGTACTTGGGAGATTGTCTTTTATAAATAACACTGTAATATACTTTTCATCCCTTTCTCGAAACATGTATTCTTTACTGAGAAAGCTTTATGTGAAAAGAGAACTACTATTTGTTCCTAGGTGGTTTGTGGTTAGAATTTATGTGGTGTAAAAAAGACACTCTTTATCATTTTTTGTTGTTCATTTATTTATTCATATATTCATTCAACAAATATTTGCTGTGTGCTTCTTTTGTGTTTATTACTATCCGAGGCACCATGGGGACGTCCATGCACAAATCAGTTTTGCTGTTAATAATTATGAAGTAGGTAAGAGTTGAGTATAGAAGATGATCCTTTCCTCTAAGGAAAGATTTTCTTCCTAAGTCGAAAGCAAGTCACCCTTTTTCAATTTATACCATCAGCCATCGTGATTTGATTTGTTTGACTTCAGTGGTAAACCATTTAATGATAAGGGTGAGTCTTTTACCTTTCTTTTCCTTTTGGTGTAGCAACAAACCCGAAGGTCATGCTAATATATGCTTTAAGAATAGGCACTTATTTGCTAAAGAACTTAATCTAAAAGAACCTCTCTGGCAGGTGACAGCTATGAATACAGAGAACTTGACTTAGACCATTTAGCTGGGTCTCAGAGCCAACTAAGGACCCTATCAGGAATTCCGTATTTATTGCGCTACATGCATTTTCAAAATCCTTAGACAATATTTATGAAGCAAAATACGTGCTGTAAAATAATTTACTTTTACTGCAGTTATTTTTATATGGAAAGGTCATTTTTGAAATTCGGACACATTAAAAAGGTCAGATGGGCATGCTGTTTCCATGTCTCAACAAGGGTCAACGTCAAATTCTGTGTTATTTTTATTTAAGCCCTTGGTACAAGGCACTCATAATTTCAAAGCCTATATGCTTAATATTGATTATTTTTAATTGAAAAATTGAGAGTAGGGACAGGCTTATGTCATTCTGTCATGCCGTAAGTGTTCCCAGCAATTTTCTAAATATTTCACTGCAATAGTATTGCCCCTCAAATAAGATAGGTATGTTTTATACATTTGTTAAAAAGTTATTCTCATTAATTGACTAGTACTGTGTTGCCTAAGTAACAAGAATAACATTTTTGGGTAGCGCCTGTGGCTCAAAGGAGTAGGGCACCAGCCCCATATATCGGAGGTAGTGGGTTCAAACCCAGCCCCCGGCCAAAAACTGCAAAAATTTTTTTGTGTGTGTGTGCATTTTTTTCTTCCTAATCCACATTCCAGAGATGTTGTGTGTATGTGTTTGTGTGTGTGTAAAATCAGTTAGATCCTTAAATGCTTGGTAATTTTCAAGGGGAGAGGAGACAGCCATTTATTTGAGATGTACCAGGTGTTGAATGCTCTTTTCTGTGTTATCTTACTTAAAAATCACCATAAGCCCTCAAAAGAGTTTATTGTGGTCTTTATTTTATAAGTGGAAAAGCTAAGGGTCAGATAATTTTGGTAATTTTATCACATTATGCTAACAATAATTAACAGATCTGGGATCTGACACAGATTATTATGATTCTTTCTGCTATGCCATGGTCATTTCCATGAGAATACTATTTGTTTCCAGTTCTTTCTGAGGCCTTGGTTTTCTGTCTGCATTTTATGAATATGACTATATTCATTACAAACTACATGAAATTATAGTTGGGAAGAATCAAGGAATGGATAAAGCAGGGAGCTAATTACTTAAAAATAAGTAAATTATCCTTAAAGAAAGATGGAGACTTTACCTCTTTCATGTTTACATGGATGGAGCTGGAACATATTCTTCTTAGCAAAGTATCTCAGGAATGGAAGAAAAAGTAGGCAATGTACTCAGCCCTACTCTGAAACTAATTTATAGCTTTCATATGAAAGCTATAACACAATTACAGTCCAAGTATCTGGGGAAAGGGAGGGGTGGGGTTGGGCGGGGAAGGATGGGTGGAGGGAGGGTAATTGGTGGGACCACACCTATGGTGCATCTTACAAGGGTATATGTGAAATTTACTAAATGTAGAATATAAAATAAATAAATAAATTCTTAAAGAATGTACTAGCCTGTGAGCTTCAAGATGTTGAATTTCCTGCAGTCTTCAGGAGGTCCTGCTAGTTGTCTGGAAGAACCTGTTGAACCATTGTCCTCATAGTTAAAAAATAGAAAATAATCTTCAGATACTCCAATAATGAAAAAAAATGGGGAATATGACTGGGGCATTTCTTCCCCTCCTTTTGCACAATTATCTTCTACTTGTAACATTGTTGTTAGTTTTCCTTTCATGCCAACCACCTGTCATCAGTCACCATTGTCTGTGGTGCCCATCACCGGGCCCCTGACAGCCATAGTTAGACTGGAAGTGTAAAAATGAAGGGGAGGGAAGCTCGGATCAGACCCCTGCTCTGCTCAGGATTGAATGCTTCTTCCAAGTGTTCATGACGGCAGATCCCAAGTTACCTGATCCCAGGAAGGGAGGCGAGGAAAGTGAGTTTTCAGATAGTCAAGATTTATAGACCTGCCGTCTTTCAATACGGCTTTCGGTTCTGACAACTTCAGTTTTGAGAATATTTTCACTGGGTTAGTGCTGTCTATTGGTAATTTATTAAGCTACATTTGGACTTGTCTTTTCTGAGAAGAGGAAATCATGTGAAAGGCAGCGTGGCGGCACTGGTGGTGGAACTGGAAGAGTATCTGAGGTTCCTGCAGGTGGAAGTTTGTTTGGAGGTTGTGGTAGAGAAGAGTCTGTTTTTTTCATTTTTGTGCCTGAACTTTACTTTTTATTTAGCTTAAGGATCCTGTGTGAATCAGTAATCATCTTAATCATCCTCCTGTAGCTAGCAGGGGTTTCAAACAAATGAAAGTGTTATTTAGTTTCTACCCTCCTGCTCGGTCATCATTATGCCTTTACATTCACAGCCAAATGCTCCTCTCACTGATACTTCTAGTGGCTTACGTGCTGCAATTTGTTGTTATTCTATTGTAGCTCATCTTTTGTTCTCTTTGTTCTCTACAGTATTGTCATCAATAAATGTTTGTCAAGCATACCTACTGCCTGCCGGGCTTATGGGATACAGATAGAACTGCTTACATTTGTTAGATTTCCCACAATTTGAAAGGGCTTCTGCATAGGCTTTTTCAGCTAATTGTGACATCATTCTGCTAGGTTAGGTCTTTGTTCTTTTCTTTATCCAGCAAATGTCTGCTTGTATAATCACTTTTCTGGAAATTACTTCTAGGTGGGAAAAGTTACATAAGTATTAGAAGACATATAACAATAACAGAAATGACTTATGTTGATGTTCACCTGGATTATTTTGTATATAGTCACTATTATTGGAACCGTAAACTGTGGAGAGGGGCATTTGATGGTTTGGGGTTAGATGTGGGACCTTAGGAATGGTGGGAGGGCAGAGGGACCTTTAGAGGGCAGTGCAGTTTGGCCAAGGAGTGCAGGTGGGCGCACGTGCGATGTAGTTAACGTGAATGAGGGTAATAGTTTGATTGGAGCCAGGTAATAGTTTGATTACATTCATGCCTATTAAATTGAGGCATGAATTTAATCATCGCACTTCAGAAGATTTAGAAACCTTTGGAAATCATCTAGTCCAAGTCACATATGTTCATAGTGAGTAATGAATGTGTTTATATATGTGTAGTTTTATTTATTTGTTCCTGGAGTGCAGAATATACCCTGGTTTCTTCTACATCTTATCGGTGATTCAATTCTGATTAGATTTTATAGTCTTTGAAGGAAAAGTGTTAATAAAGAAGGTGTATCTATTCTCTTTCTCTCTCTTTATATATATATATTTTGTAACCACACTGTGACCTTTCAAGGAGTGGTTTTTGTTAAAGGAATATTGTTTGTGTTCATTTGGATGCTTTCCTTTTCCTTACAATGCAACAAAACTTAACACATTTTTCCATTAGTATCTCTGATGCAAATATAGTATTACAAGATGGATTTTTTTTTTCCAGTGAGAAAGAAAATAGCTTACAATTTTGAATTAAGAGCTGTGTACACCATTTTGTTCTTTTGTTATTCGTAAGAAAAATTATACTCTGATTAGTTGGTGAAAACAGCTGATCCAAATGGTATTTGTCTAGACTCTGATGCCCCTGGGAAGTCTTGATGATCCCAAGTATGGATTTCTGAAGCTTCACATGTTTTTATCAATTTCCAAGATGCCTCAGACTGTTGAGGTAGATGATAAATCAAATGAGATTTAGTTGTGTTTCACCACATGCAAAGAACAGGAATCAGAAACAAAATGTAACATTTAGAAGAAAGAAGCCAAATGTAAGTATCGATTGCTGGAGTTTTGAGGAAGCCCAGTAGATAGCAGCCATCTTTCCTGCCAGAGTTCTGAAGCTATTGAGAAATAGTATCAATTAGGTAGGCGGAAAGTGGAACACCGCCCTTAGACTGATACAAGCTGGGCTGAGGCATGAAACCTCCTTTGAGAGTAAAATGGGGCTTGCTAAGGGAACATCAAATGTTGACAGATTTATTCTCTGACAGGCAAGACCTTTAAATCTAAACTCACACCAGACACCACTTACTGTCCACAGGTGCTCTGGTTCCTAAAGTGAAGTGAGGGATTTGCTACGCCATGCGTGCTCAGCTTTTGCTTCTTAATTTTTACCAAAGGAGTCACTTTGCATCCCTAGAGTGGATCAAAGGTAGAGAGAAGCCAGGGTTTATGCTAATTGAACTTCATTCCAAAGGAAAGAAAGAGGAGCATGTGGAGGGGCGTTTCTCTCAACATCCAAAGTTTTCACGGTCTGAATTCTCTGAAGTGCGGCGGCAGTGGCATCTTAGTGGCTGTCCCCTGGAAAACAGTAATGAGGAATATGGGTTGCCTCAGCCTGTGTGAGCTTGGCGGTCACTTCTTGTACCATGACCTTTCATTGTTCCGTTAATGAATCAATTAAGGACCATCTGAGGAAAAATTTGACTCCTAGTGTGTACAGGAAAACCTTTTGATAGCATCAAGAAAGCATCAACTTAAACCTTTACAGAATGTGACTCAGCAGCTTGGAATAAAACACTGGATGCATGGAGCACTCCTATAAGAAACTGATGCTCTTGGTGACACAGAATGACACTGAGCGGAGAGAGGGAAGGCGGGGTAGGGAGGTCACTAAGTGTGGCACACCTTTTGGGGGCAGGACACAATTATAAGAGGGTCTTTATCTAACAAATGCAATCAATGTAACCTGGTTCTTGTACCCTCAATGAATCATCCTCAATAATAAAAGAAGATAAAAAACAAGGACACTGACAATTTTGAGTCATAGTAATTCAGAAGAGCCAGACTTTGAATATTATATAGTTTTAATACTAGATTAATGAATGTATATTTTTGTATTTCCTTATCAAAATGTGCTTGAGAGATTTATAGTAAACATCTATTTACTTAAAAAGCCTAAGGAGGTTTTGTTTTGTTTTGTTTTTGAGACAGAATCTCACTTTGTCACCCTGAGTAGAGTGTTGTAGCGTCTTAGTTCACAGCAACCTCAAAGTCCTGGGCTCAAGGGATATAGCTGCCTCAGCCTCCCGAGAAGCTGGGACCACAGGCATCTACCACAACGCCCGACTATTTGTTTTAGAGACAGGGTCTTGCTCTTGCTCAGGCTGGTCTGGAACTCGTCATGATCTCAAGCCATCCACCCGCCTTGACCTACCAGAGTGCTAGGCTTACAGGTGTGAGCTACCATGCCTGACCTCAAAGGAGGTTTTTAATGAGAAAATAAATAAAAAATAATTGTACAGTTTAACCAATTTTTTCTTAGTTTAATACAAAATAATAGTATATCTTACAATCAATGCGACCTTAGATTTGATAAAATATACTTAGGCTTCTGTAAGTCTCTGTTCCAACTTTTATACATAGTACAGGGCAACATTGCAGGACTCTTCCTTCCCCTGAAAGTTTGATGTGCTGTACTGTCCAAGATAGACACTGTTTGCTGGAGATCAAAATTTTAATTGAGCAATAGCCTTACACTGTTGCTTTAAATATGCCATTCATTCTTATTTTGCTTCTACTTTTTGACTAGAGAATGAAAATTTTAATCCATTGTTTATTTAAGTGAGAAGACTGGACTAAGTCATTCAAAATAATTTTATAGGTATTGAAGGTAATTGTTTTTAAAACATGGTTCTACTTTTGACAGCACAGCACTCATCTAGATGGACTTGGATCATTTATTTATAAAATTTCAGTGCGTTAAATCTCCTTTTTTCTCTTTTTTTCTGAAAGGGGGTCCTGATGACAACTTAATTGAAGGTGGAGGAACAAAATTTGTCTGCAAACCTGGAGCCAGAAACATCACTGTCATATTCCATCCATTACTAAGGTAAGTACAGTGATGTACTTACTCAGGATCAATATTTTCATTATTTATGCTGATGTTCTGGATGCCAGAATGGAAGCCAGTCGTAAAATAAATCTGTTCCATTTTCTGGGGCCTTGATATCGAAGTTAGTCAATAGAATAGATCATATCAATCCCCCTGAGTAGCTACTCACTCTCAGGAGTAATAGTTGCAAGTACTTCTGTTTGATTTTCTTTCTTTCACATTCCCTCACTCCTGCCCCTCTCTGTCCTCTTAATCTATCTCTCAGGGGTTGGCAAACTATGGCCCTCTGGAGATATCCGGGCTGCACCTGTTTTTGTAAACGCATTTGCATTGGTACAGTCTCGCTCATTCGTGTTTGTACTGCCGTAGCTGTGTCTGTGCAAGCCTTTCATTGTTGAATCATTGCAATAGGACCCTTATGGCCCCCCAGGCCTAAAATATTTACTCTCTTGCCCTATACTGGGAAAAATTGCCAACTGATAATATGTCTCTCCCATTTATACTAATGACTCAGGTATCGTTTGAGAATTGTCAGATCTCTGAAGGAATATGATTTACAAAAATTTAGGACATTGTATCAATTGAATATATAGTTTTATATATATTGAAACACTGTGATGGCTGGAGTAAAATCTATTTATAGTACTCACTTTCTTGTCATGGAATGATTGTTGACTATATGGAAATAAGAATCCATAATAAAAAAAATACATGAATCTTATGTATCTTTAAATAGGCGTTTTTTGGGGGGAAGGGCAGTTGTTCAGTGGGTACATAATTTCAGTTTAATGATGAAAACTTTTTAGAGATTTGTTACATAACAGTGTGAGTATAGTTAAGGCCATGGTATAGTACACATAAAAATGGTTAAGGTGGTAAATTTAATGTTATGTATTTTTAACCACAGTTTTTAAAAGGGTACTTTTTGGACCCAGATATCTAATATAATATTATTTATACATTTTCTCTGTAAAATCTAGTATATATTTTATGGGATTTTCATATAATGGACCAGAAACTCCTGGGTTCACTAAAAGTTAGATACCTCAGAATATCACCTTAACATTCTCAACTAACTTGTGAAATATTTGATGCACTTGCTGTAACAGTTAAACAAATGCTACTAAATTGGCTAGAGATAAAATTGTGTATAATTTTCTAAAACATAAACAGTTTATTACTGTAATTTTCCTGCCTTCTCATTAATACCATTAGAACTATTAATAGTTAAAACAGATCTCTTATGTAGGTAATGTCTGTTTTGATTACTTTCCTCAACTGGTTTTAAAAGCAAAAACACAAATACACAAATTAAGAAAAACAAAAATTTGACTTTCACACAGTAAAACATTTTTAATTAAATATTATTAACCTTAAGAAATCCTTTTTAGCAAACATTTACAGCAAGTAAATTCATTTAATTTAAGAATCATGGGTTTAAGAGAATTAAGACTATTTCTGTACATGTTTTATTTGATATGTATTACATATATGATATGTACAGTAAGTAAATGATAACATAGAATTTCTAGATTAAACAGTGTTGCTCATATATATCAACTGACTTTGGTAATTAGTTTAGCATTCACTGTCTTCTACAAATGCAATTGATTTTACGTAATTAATGTTGCTGTTAAGGAAACAAATTTAAAAAAAGCCCCCAATTGTTATAGGCATCTTCTAGCCTAGATTTAATGCCATAATTTCATGCTAAGTTATGTGTTTGTTTGGATAAATGGAATCCTTATGCTTATGTTTGTTCTCAAGTCTAGAGGAAACCCTTTACAAGCTTATTTAGTAACATTATCAGTAATCATTTTTCAAGAGATTTTTCCCATAGCAGTTTTTTTTAACTTTTTAATGTAAAGTTAGGAGAAAGAAATGTATAACATATATGTGCTAGCACTTAATTCATACTTAAAATGCATTTCTTGTAGAAACTTGGCAGAGTTTAATGTATTACCCTTCTTGACAATTTTTTAAAGTGTTATTAAATATAAGTGCTGTTTTGCTAGATAGTCGTTTTAAGGCTTAATGTTACTCCCACCGGTTTGACTTACTTGTTTGGTCTCCACTTTCATTCAGAATTTTAATTTATTATTGATTAGAACTGGAGGAATTTGTTGCTGATGTAGCTTATCTTTCATTCTTTCTCTGTCTCTTAATGGAAGTCACAGGAATATTATGTGGTCTGCACGGTAAGTTAATTCCTTGATAAGCAGATGACCATTATAGACTTTAAATAAAACCTTGGCCCAAATTGCAGGCTTGCTTCTCAAATCCATGTTAGAGCCCTGCTTTAAAACTCCTAATGGGCTTGTGGAGCTTCTAATGACGAAGGCAGTTTAGTCTCCTTATACTTTTTTAATTTTAGACTTTGCACTTCAGCGTTTGTTGAGTGATTTATTATCTCTTCCTGAAACTATGAGTTTAGTAATTAGAACAATATGTGGCAACGTTGTACTAGTGTATTTCACTATTACTATTAACATTTAAATTGTTTTATTTTTCCTTTTGGCCTTCATTTACTGACAATTAACAAATGTTTATGAGATACTTATGATGTGCATTTTCTCTGGTCCAAGTTAGATGTGGACTCTTGTTTGGAAACAGGTACTCTTATTTTTATGGGATTATTTAAATAAAATTATATAGCTATGTTTTCTATCTTTTGCAATGTTCATTGCTTTTGTTCTGTGCTACTTGAAAATCGACGTGATTTACATTCTATTGTTTTTAAAATGCTGTAGCCTGATGAGAGAGGCAGTGTAGAAGAGTGAAAGGCAGCAAAATAGTACCAGATTGAAATTTAAAATGAAAAGCACAACCCATGTACCTTGGCTGAAGCCTCCGCTCGGCTCCTTCACTTCACTTTTACTCACTGCTTAGTTATGGGACTCCGATGTTTTGCCAGGTCCTGGGGAGACAAAATAACAAGATTGCATCCTCATTTACAAGGTAGTGTCTTGGTAGGTGCACGGGAGTTAAGAAGCCTGAAAACACAAATATCGTGGAGGACGTGATCAGTGGGATCTCTTGTGGGAGGATGGAAATCGGTTCAGCCTCTCTTGAAAAGAGTTTGACCTTTCTAGGGAAATACACACCTTGTTACCCAGGGTCCCCCTCCTCATGCTCACTTGTATCTTGTGACTTGTATCATTTTTCCGTATTAATTTCCCAAACTCTGTAATTGGTTAGAATAATTGTTCTTTATTTATAACTTACATTACATTAAAAAATAAGTTTGGAAGGAACTTATTAAAGTTGACTTTTTAAACATTATGTCACTTCTTTCTCGTACAGTTTTTGGTGATCTCAAGTTTTGTTTTGTTTTTTTCCCCCTGGAAGGGAGAAACCCTTTATTTCTTATGTTACTCTTTCCTTGCATCAGCATGACTGGAACTCTTGTCTTTATGAAACTTTGCCTATGACTTTTCTACACATTTCATGTATTGAAAACATTTTTTCATTCGGCAATACGGGCAATGTATTCTTTGCAGCCTGGAGCGTTCCCTATGTTGAAAATTCTGAACCACCCATCTAAGAAACCACAGGGCAGATTCCAGTTGTGCTGTTTTATGTATTCCCAGGAGTCGTTTGTACTTTCCCGTCATAAAATTATTGTGCAAGGTCCTCAATTCTGGTTGTCTGGCAAATTCAGTTTTGTGCTGTCCTCATCACTACTGCAGTCTCATCACTAGGAAATCTTGCAGGCTGGTGGACGCAGACCTCTTGGCTTGCACTCTTCGGGCCTCTGGTCTTGAATATTTCATGCTTTTTCTTACCATTTTCTCTTTCTGGTCAAGCACATCTCTTGGAGAGTGAATTTCTAGAAAAATGGGACATAGTAGTATCTTGCTTGTGTTACTCTTCGCCTGCGGCGACATTAAACCCTTAATGAAGGCTTTTGGTAACAAGAGGTCATCTAATCAGTTTTTCTGCCCATGTGTCTACATGAACAAAAACATATCAAACAAATATATTTCTGGTTTCACTCATACGTTCTAAAACATTTTTACCATAATATAGATCCTGAGAATGATATGACTAATGCCTTTTCCCCCATCAACATGTTTGCTATTTTTCATCTTTCTCTGTAACCTGTTAAGGGAAATGAATGGATTTATTTCAATAAATAGAACTTATCTTATGGGACTTGAATTTGTAGAAGAAAAGGAAGATCTGTTAAATGTTGAAGTTTTAGTGGCATTATTTTCCTTCTTTTGTGTAGGGCTGACATGCATGTAGGTTTCTGTTTAAGAATTATTTTTGAATCATTATATTATGGTGCTGGTTAACTATCATCTAAATACAAATAAACCTTTGGCTCTGAATCACATTTTATTGAGGTTGGAACCACAGTTTAACACTGAATGACACTTTTTATTACAATTAATGTATAAAGTAGTCATTTCAGGAAATTTGAAATGACTTTGTGGCTGCCGTTTCTGAGGTTTGCGGTGTAAGGAGTGAGAGTCCCCCCCCCTTTTTTTTTCTTTTCATTTTGTATTACTCATTATTTTCTAAAAATCTAAACACAGATCATTTATTGTGCCTTAGGTTTGTTAGCACAGTCCTTCATATTGCAAAACACAAAAGAGAACGAAAAGTTTTTCTTTTGAAACCTAAATTCTTGCCTCTGATTAAATAGTACTATATACTATTAGGAATATGAACTCACATTTTCCTGTTTGGTTGGTTGGTTGCTGGTCTGCTGAGGCAACGTGGTGGGGCTGTTGCTAAATGAAAACGGCATTGTGACTTTGACAGTGTTACGTTCACCCCATCAGAAGTGCAGGTCCCTAGTTACATAAGGGAAGTCATCAGAGAAGGGCGGCAGGATTTCACACAGCCCGACATTGCTTTAGGAACAAAATCCCAAGTCCTGCTTTGCTGGGGCATGAGTGAAGAGGGAGGGCACACTGAGCCCAAGGAAACTGTCTCTCTGTGTCCTCAGCTGGCCTCTTCTCGGGGCTTTGGGAGAAAGGGGATTCTCTGGTGCCTCTTCCTCATCTGAGGACCCCAGACCTGTCAGGTCAGGACCCCACACTTAGGACCCCATTTAACCTTGATTCCCTCCTCCAGAGAATATACGTTAAATTTCACAATTAGAGAAAACAAATACTGTAGTAAACAATCATTCTTTTAGCACTGGTGCTCTTTTGTTTGAGACACTAGACAATTGAAAGTGAAGACAGGAATAGAACACGTTCTAATTTTTTGTTTATTTATTTATTTTGAGCAGCCTCTCATTTTACACCTAGGCTGGAGTGTGTGATGTGGTGATAACTCACTGCAATCTCATGCTGCTGGGCTCAAGTGATCTTTATGGTTCAGCCTCTGGAGTAGCTAGGGTGACAGGTGTGTGCTGGCAAGCTATTAATAGCTAATATTTATTTATTTATTATAGAGATAGGGGTCTCTCTGGTGCCCAGGCTGGTCTCAAACTCCCGGCTTCAAGTGATCCTCCAACCTTAGCCTCCCAAAGTTCTAAGATTACAGGTGTGAGCCTCTGTGGCTGGCCCTAATTTTTAAATATTTAACTTTTAATTATTATAGGTATATAATAGTTGTATAGACATGTATTTATTGCATATGTATAATGTTTTGATACAGGCATAAAATGTGTAAAAATCAAATCAAGGTCATGGAGTATCTATCACCTAAACATTTATCATTTCTTTGTGTTAGGAACATTCCAATTCTACTCTTTTAGTTATTTAAAAATTATACAGTAACTTAATGTTGACTGTGTAGTCACATTATTGTGTCATCACACACTAGGTATTATTCTATTTAACTCTATTTTTGCATCCATTCACCATCCCCAACTTATCGCCTGCCCCCCGCTATTCTTTTCAGCCTCTGGTAATCATCATTCTGCTCTCTATCTCCATGAAACCAGTTGTTTTAATTTTTGGCTCCCTCATAGTGAGTGAGAACATGAGAGATTTGTCTTTCTGTGGTTGGCTGTTTCACTAAACATAATATTCTCCAGTTCCATCCATGTTTTGCAAATGACAGGATTTCCTTTTTTATGGCTAAATAATATTCTGTTGTGTATATGTACCACATTTTCTTTATCCATTCATCCAGTGCTGGACACTTGGCTATTCAGTACTGCGTTAAACATGAGAATGCCGGTATCTCTTCAATATACTAATTTCATTTAATTTGGTAAATATCCAAATGATGATGTGATTTTACTATTTAGAGAAATCTAAGAATTCCGCCAAAAAACCATTAGAACTGATAAACATATTCAGTAAAGTTGCAGGATAGAAAGTCAACATTCAGAAATCAGTAGCACTTTAATATGTCAACAATGAACAATCTGGAAAACAAAGCAATAAAGTAATCCCATGTACAATAGCTGCAAATGAAATAAAATACCCATGTTTTGTGTGTGGGTCATAACTATAAGAGGGACTCTACCTAACAAAATCAAACATTTTGGCCTGGTTGTTTGTACCCTCACATTAATCTGAAAGAAATTTACTTTTCAATTGAAACAATTTTGATAGTGACTGGTGGGGCGTTGGGGCTCTATGTTAGATAAGGTGAATTAGGAAGGCCTTTCTGAGATCATTTGGTTAGACTTGGAAATGAAGTGAGGGAGGAATCCATGTGAATATCCAGGAGAGAATTATCTAGGCAGAGGAAACAGTATGTGAAAAAGAAGAAGATGAACTTGTTCAGGGAACAGCAGAGGGACTGATGGATAGGGGTGTGCACTGCAGTGGTTGTGTTTTGGGGTAAGGAACTTGTAAACAAGATAAAATGGTCTCCTTTTTGCTTAAACAACAGGAGAGTATTATATTCAGGTTTTTAAGAATTTTTTGGGACTAGACCTGAAACTTCTAAAGGCTTTGAAGGAGCCTTTGAGAGAGGCTGACCTTGGCTATCAGGAAATTATTTTCTAAGATTTTATTTTACAAGATTTAAGGCACTCAGGAATCCCTGTTTTTAATGGTGAAATCACGATCATGACTCCGTCCAGTATTGTGAAAATTCTCTGTCCCTTCTAATGATTATATCTTAGAAAAAGAAAATAAACCTTTGACATAGGCCTGCTTTGACAGTCTTGGAGAAATGTTATTATGACTTTAGCTTATCAAGATTTCTATGTGGCATTTGAGATATATGAGAGTTTTTAAAGAATAACAGAACTCCATTCTTTTCTTCTAAAAAACCAGTATGGTTTATTAAGCTACATTACAGAAAGTGTGTTTTTTTTGTTTGTTGCTTTTGTTTCTTTTAAAAATAATTTCTCAACAAATCTATTAGAGTTTATTGTAGATAATAATTCTGAGATATCACTTAACTACTTATGAATTGCATATTTTAGTCTAAACTTGGTCAAGTACAAAAGGTCTTTTCAGCTTTTTCTGGCACTGATTCTTGCTCACAAATGAATGAATTTGGTAAGACCATTTTAGGTCTTCAGAACTCCAAATCTGTATTCACATAATATCCTGGGATTTTGCCCTCTCTTGATCTTTCCTTTTTCAAGTACATTATGACCTCTGTAAGTTGACCACTCAAGGGACTGTAACAAGCTGGTCAATATGAGGAACTGGGCCTACTTTACTGTGCTGGTGGTACTTGACTGGTCTATGAAAATTAGGTCAACTTAAGGAGGTGGTCAACTATGGAGGTTCCACTATACTTTCCTGACACTGCTTCCACAGGAAGGGGGAATAGAGGTCCTATTTGAAGGGAACCACGGGTCCTCAAACTTTTTAAACAGGGGGCCAGTTCATTGACCCTCAGACCGTTGGAGGGCCGGACTATATTTAAAAAAAAAAAAAACAAAACAAACAAACTATGAACAAATTCCCATGCACACTGCACATATCTTATTTTGAAATAAAAAAACAAAATGGAAACAATTGCAATCACACCACCTCATGTGGCCCATGGGCTGCAGTTTGAGGACCCCTGGAATAGACAATAAATATTTTGCTAAAGAATTAATAAGTTATATGGGTATTTATATAGTTGTTGATTTGACATGAATTCCTTTTTACCAGTATGAATAAAAATAGAAAGGAAAATATTGTTGATATTTTTTCTTTAGTAAAAACATTGAAATGAATCAGTCTTTCATGCCTAAAAATGGTATATACTTTTAAAAAATATCTTTTTACCTCTGTTATAACTCAGAAGTGTTTGTTATTGCATTAAATATAGATATATAAAGATGAGTTTATCAATTTAGTTCTTTAACAGTACGGATCATATGCCAGCATTCTCTGTAACAAATTAATTTTGGTTTTAGAAGTTCTTATTTAGAAATTTAGATACTTTTTCCTTTCACTCTTCTTCTCTTCTTACTACATTGAATTGCTTGTGGTTGAATAAACTAATTTTTGCCGTATCATTCCTTCATGAATTGTAGAAGCCCCTTCTGAGGTTATAACACTTTTCCTAATAGAAGAATCCTTATAATTTAAGATCTTTCTTATTTATTCTGTTTGTGTTGGATTTCTTTTCACTTTTATTTACAGAGTATACAATAGCTCCTGGATTATTTATTGATATTGGATATATACCAAATGTGTGTGAGAGAATGAGGTTTGCTTTGAAAGAATGATTTATAGGTTTGACTATTTAGACCTAGCATGAATGTCACAGTTGAAATAATTCTTCCTTATTTGTTTTTCTGATGTTTATTTTTTTCATAGTTCAGATTTATTTATTATATCCAATAAGTAGGAAAACATTTGAGAAGATGAAGAGTAAATTACTATAAACTGTTCTGTTGATGGGATTGTAAGCTAATATGGCCTTTTTGGAACAAAGTTTGGAGAATTCTTAAGGAACTAAAAGTTGATCTACTATTCAATCCTCCAATTCATCTACTAGGTATCTACCCAGCTGTTTGTCTGATATCTTTATCTTAGAGAAATGTAGAGAAGTTGTGCTACTCATGCAGTTTGATGTGCATGTTGATATTTGGCAGAATATTATTCTGAGTGCTCGCAGGTATGTGATATTTTTATACAGATACCTGTTTGTTCTTAATGAGCTAAAGCTTATGTAGACATTTTGAAAGATGTTGGTGATTAGACAGCCTAGCAAATAACATTGTGGATCATACATTATTCATGCATGGGAGGAAATGTGGCCATCTTGTTGCATTTTTATGAAATACAGCTTTTTTTACTGTCCTGAGAATTATGTAAAATATTGCTATTTTTACAGTCTGTCTGACCTGCAAGGCCTGTGAAGCACTGGGTGAGTGATGGTATGTTTAGATTTCAAACCCTACATTTGAGTAACTACTTTCTAATTTATTTGATAACTGTTAAATGCTATTAACCTTGAAACCAACTAACTTTCGGAGATTAAGGAATTTTTATTCTAAGCTTCTTTTACTTTTGTATTTTCAAATTTTTTTGTATAATATATGGCTAAACATTGATCACAAGTAACTGGCATTTTAATGTTACTAATTACAGTGGAAAGCCAATCCAAATTCCAACACGTGTGTCTATGCACATTTCAATTGCATGGAAAGAGGTGAAACGTGCCAATCTAGTTAGCACAAGAGGATAGCCCATACTTTCTGAGAAATAGTAGGAAAAATTGGAAATATCAGTGAAAAACCCACGTTTTGGTATCTATTTACATATATATGAAGAGGTCACTTTATATCACTATCACTTAAAAGATAAAGTGTTTTTTTCCCTTTGTTGCTTCTCAAATCTGTATTAGAGCTAGTTGGTTTAGTGTTAAAGAGATTCACTCTATATGATGAGAACTTTTTACTGAATGAAGAAACGGAAGTAGGAATGCTTTACTTGGAAGATAATATTCTTTGTGGAGATGCTTAACTGGAAATGGAATGCAAGATGCAGTTCGCTGGTGTTGAGCTGTCAGGTCTGTCTTCTTTCAATCTATAATTGTAACACGTTCTGACGTAACTTCGGCGCTCTGGGTAGACATGTTTCTTCCAGTCTTGCTCATTTGGGTTGTTTTCCTTATACTTCATTTTAATGCTGTTGGTCATCATTGGCGGGGTCAAGGAGTACAGTTGACTGAGGGGTCGTGTCGGCTTTGACTTTCTCCTTTCCAACATGGAGTGAGAGGAAACCCCTTTTGAGGCCAAGTGTAGAGCAGTTGTTAGAGGAACTCCCTCCCTGCCATACAGTTCCTGATAGGCTCTTTCTTTTTTCCTTGTCTCTCTGTTTTGCTATGTTTTTTTTTTTTCCCTGTCCAGTAATAGAACTCTTTCAGTCCCTTTTAAGGCAAATAGAAAGCTGGCTTTCCTCTGCTGTAAAAGCTAATATGGGACTACAACCGAGTTTCCAAATAAACCAAAATTAGCATGATAGCATGGTTTTGCTGCAGTAATTCTGACCTACACTTATGCTGATGTATGAGATGCAGTTTTTTTCTGTTTGTCAGTTACATTGTGTTATCAATTAACATATTAGGAGCTTATATATAGAAGACAGTAGGAAAGACTCTTCAGTAAAAAATGTTTAAATAATTTATGTGCTGCTTTTTATGTATTCTGAACACGTATTCATCTTTTGAACAGCAATAGCCAAAATATGCTTATTCAGCATTCAGTGAAATATATTTATGTCCAGCCACAGACCCATTTACATCTGATTTTGAAATCTAAATTGATAATGTAATTTGGTATTAAAAATAACATAGTCGTACCTAGAGGAAAAACAGTCTCTCTCTTTAATAACTTATATTCCTTTGAGTGTTGACAATGCATTGTTTCTTTGCATGATTTGGAAAATTATTTTACCATGCCCCTTGCTCCTCAAAAAATAAGCGTGCATGCACACACACACACACACACACACGCACACACACGTGTACCCACAGTCCTATCCACTTTGTTCTCTTATTTTAGCTTTGTGTACTTTGTTGCTAGGGCATTATACTATGTATACTCTGTATAATACCAAAGGTTCTTCTTGTTCATTTTCAACTTTTTTACTTTCTTTCATTATCATTTGAACATTTGATCATTAATATTGTCTGCTATGTTTTTTGTAAGAATGTTACACTGTGAGTGAAATACTTTTCATTTCATGTTCTGGAAATCTTTTTAATTTTCCTTTTGTAGTTAAGCAAAAAGATATCCTAAAATAAACAAGTGTATTTTCACAAGACTTTATTATTTAATAAGTGAGAAAGATAAGTTCTTTGATTCAAGCAAGACAAGTGAGAACAGCCAGTTATAAGAAATAATAGAGGGAATTAAAGGCATCGTGAAAGATTTTTTTTTGCTTACTCTAATTTCATTTTTTGGTAAGAGCGCGTTTTTTGTTATTTTTTTAAACACAGAGTTTCACTCTTGTCACCTGGGCTAGAGTGCAGTGGCATCACCATAGCTCACAGCTACTTCAAACTTCTGGACTCAAATATCTGGGCTCAAGCAATCCTCTTGCCTCAGCCTCCCCAGTAGCTGGGACTACTGTGCCCAGCCAAGTTTTCTATTTTTAGTAGAGACAGTTTTCCTCTTGCTTAGGTTGGTCACTCCTGAGCTTAAGGGATCCTCCTGCCTTGGCCTCTCAGAGTGCTGGGATTACAGGTGTGAGCCACCATGCTCAGCCCAGTATAAATCATTTATAGTGCTCCAGAACTTGCTTATATTACTAGTCAGTACTCTTCCCTAAGAGATATCCATTCTTGTGATTTGTGTCGTGATGAATAGATTGGTTTTGCCTGTGACTGAACTTCATGTAAATGCAATCATGGATCCTTTCTGGAATATGCTTCTTTGTGCACCATGGTGCCTATGGGGGTCGTCCACATTTGAGGGAGTAGCAGCAGCCATTGGTTACTTTATGTGAGGCATTGGATCAGTATGCTTCTGAAATTTGAAGTTATAAAAACATAATATTCAATCATTGTAAAAATAAATAGAATAAAGGAACTTTCTGGATTTTATGGTCCTAAAAACTGCTTACAACTTAAACGTCTTTAAACAACGTTTCAAGAAATCTTTTGATTTCCTATTTTATGGGTCCAAGGAGCCTCTCAGACTTGTAAGAGATCCTGAGGACTGGGCAATGTCGACCAAGGTAATGAGCCAGGGTATTGGAAGCCTAGTTCTCTAAAGATGAATCTAGATTATAGCTTTGAGAGTAAAAGCCAGGGAAGCTAAAATTAATCGACTCTGTACTTCCCAGGCTTCAGGATTTATGAATCAGTCAATGATAAATAATTGGCAACTGATACGAATTTCTGGTTTTACTAAAGAAAAGGAATTTCAACATCAAGAAAATTGTATCTTATAATTAAGAACCATCCTTTTAAGAAAAGATAGTTGGAAACTTTAAATCAAAGTTTTAAATTAAAACTTTAAATCAAAAACTTTAAATCAAAAAAAGAATTTTTTTCAGAGACTGTCTTCCTGTGTTGCCCAGGCGAGAGTGAAGTGGCTGCTCACAGGTGTGGTCACTGCACACGTCAGCCTCAAACTCCTGGGCTCAAGTAGTCCTCTCACCGCAACTTCATGAGTAGATGGGATTATAGGTGCACACCGCCATGTCTGACTTAAATCAGTGTTCCTAAACAAACATCAGAATGTAGGTTAGTTTATCAAAAGAGTAAATTCAGTCTAAGAGGCAGGAGAGAAGCTCGACAAGAGAGATTAGCCAAGAGCCCCATAGAGGACTGTCTCAGAAACAGCAGGTTTTAGAATATACAGGGTTGGACGATCAGATTCATGAACTCATCCTAGCAATAGTGCTTTGAAGGACAGGCTAGGTGCTGGTGTCAGTGCACAGCTGCCCTAGGGAAGTACTTTGAAGGTGATGTAGTAAAATTCAGCAATGAGGTATGTAGCATGTTCTCTAGGGCGAGTTCCCAAACTTAATTGTCGGCTTCATAATGTATTCTGAACAGTCACACTTGTCACAGACACTTTGCTTTGTGAGTTTTAGTACATCTGTTGTCACTCCTGCCGGCTGCCTGGCCATGTCAGCTGCCCGCTGTGCTCTCTCACTCCGTCCACTGTGCCCAGGGTGCTGCATCAGGAAACCATCAACCTCTCGTTTACATATTCTGATTATTTTTGATTTTTGTATCTGTGTGGAAAATGGTGGAAATTTTTTAAAATGTAAGAATAAAATAAGAATAGCAAAGAAAATTGTATGAAAATAGGCCACTAAATCCATGCTTTAGAATGAACTTAGAAATGCTGAACAGGCTTGATAGAGGTACATCAGTGCTCAGAAATGTGTCTAAGTGAATCTATTCTTTTTTGAAGCTTTTAAGAAAATTGAAACAAGGATTTCACTGAAGAATAAAAAGGAATCAACATCTTTCTCTGAAAGTTGGAATTCCCTCTGCTATATAAGCCTTAACTCATTACATTTTCTTTTTCACATGTTTTTGATTGGCATGTTGATTTTCAAGATGCAACTCCAACCTTCAATGGGAGTTGGCTATACTTAAACTAAATTTTGGGGGGAAATTCTTCAGTTGAGTTGTATTTTTCTGTTAACTTTTTCATTCACTTTTTTTCCCCCCCAGCAAATATTCATTGAGTGCTTAGAAGTGCCAGACATTGCCTTTGCCTTTATGGAGCCAACATTCCTAATTAGGGTATTGTGGTAATTGGAGAATACAAGAAAATACATGATAAGAAAGGTCATAATTTCACCAGCATTACATTTCTTTCATTCTTCCTCTTGACCCTTAGAAACTTAATTTTCCTGGAGGCCCATCTGTCTCTCTTTGTGCCTTTCCCTTTTCAGTGGCCGTTCCAATCCTGCTTTTAATCCCCTCCGTTCTGTCAGGTTTGGGAACCAGACCAGAAATATCTAAGGGTCCCCCTAGAAACTCATCGTGCCTACCACCCCACACACGCGTCGTCCCTGATTTCTGCCGTTCTATTTCTTACACATGTCCCAAACCCATCCATCCCGTCCTTCCAGTACTTGTTGCCATGGCTTTAGTCTCTCAGCTTCCTAATGGTTACCCTTACATTAAACCCAGAATTCTCTAACCCATCTTCTAGGCCTCTGCCAGAGTGGTCACACTGCTCCTGTGCTTGTTTGTCATGTCTTACCTTCTGCTCACAAAGTCTGAATTCTTTTTTCTAAAACAGAAAATTTGAATCTCCGACTTGATGCACACCATTCGCGTACTCACCTTGTACACTCTACACCCAGGAAATGTTTCGTTTTCCAGTTCTGCCATGCTATTATCCATCTCTCTTTCTTTCTACCAAAAATGCACGCACCAGCCCTGCCGTCTGCTTTCTTCATTATCTGGCAGACATTTTACCTCATGGGAGTCAGCTCATGTAGCCCCATTCTCTTCCAGCTTTCTCCTGTGCTTATTCCCGTGCTTACAAAATGTGAGTTGATCACGGACTCCTTTTAATAAGTTGTTGGGCTAGAAGCATATTTTTATTATAGCCTTTAACACATTGTTTCCAAGGCAGAACACAAGTTTATATTTAAAGTAATATACCTACTTCCCAGGGAAAATATTAGAATGGAGAGGAAAATGTTAATATCTATAATTACTAGTGATGTTTGGGAAGAAGGTAGAAGAAGAGAGAGGAAAAAAATAATTAAATTGTCTTTGAATTCTCAAGATCTTTGAGTGGAAGTTGAGGATGGGGTAGGAGTGGTTGCAGAAGACAGAGAATGGGACTCCTGGGTAAGCCCTGTGGCCCAGCTGGGCTGCTGACATGTGTGGCTCAGGTGGGAGTTCAGAGGTTTAAGTCACTGCCTAGTACACAATCACATGAAACTTAGTAAGACATGGAACAGGTGATGCAGGGATTCTGGGAAGGAAAAAAAAAGCAAAAAGATGATATGGAAGAGTGCCTGGGAGAATGGGGGAAGGAGAAAGATCAAAAGACTCTTAAGGCGGCACCCATAGCTCAGTGGGTAGGGAACCAGCCACATACACCGAGGCTGGCGGGTTTGAACCCAGCCGGGGACTGATAAACAATGGCAGCTGCTACAAAACAATAGCTGGGAGTTGTGTGCCTGTAGTCCCAGCTACTTGGGAGGCTGAGGCACAAGAAACAGTTGAGCCCAAGAGTTTGAGGTTGCTGTGAGCTGTGATGCCGCCACACTCTACTGAGGGTGACAGTGAGACTCACTGTCAAAAAGAAAGTCTCACTCTAAAAAAAAATAAAAATCAACTTAAATGCACAGCTACAGGGATTGTTTAGTTAATACCTGTCTAGAAGATGTTGGTTGCACAAATGATGGTGCTTGCATATAACAATGTCCAGCCATTAGTGATGGTGTAATAGATGTATTTCTATTAACATAGTAGGATACTTTCTGTGAGTGAATATGTTGAGTGAAAAGCTAGTTAAAAAACAGAATATTATACCCTGACCAAATGTTGTTGAAAATACAAAAATACATATATGTCTTTATTTATAAGTACATGTTTACTTAGAAATGAATGTGGAATTACAATCTTTACTTTCTTTGTTATAGTTGCACACTTTCCTGAATTGAACACAATGAACACATATTTATTTTATAGTTGTAAAAATAGTTAAAAGAGAGAGACCAGCCTACCAGGCTGTCATCTACCAGAATGTAAATAATAGAAACTTTATTACCATGATTATGATACTTAGTTAAATAGATAAAGTTTATAACAGTATTAATAGCTATCATTTAAATAGCAGTTTGCAAAATACTTTCAAGTACATTATCTTATTTGGTCTTCATACCAACCCTGAGAACTAGATTAGAAGAGTCATATTATTATACCTATTTCATGCATGAAGTTTGGATGTTCAGTTTCTTATTCAAAGTGACACGGTATTGGATACAAGACTTAAAACCTATGTTCCTGTTCTAAATCCTGTGTTTTCTTCAGGATGCTGGATTTACAGGCATGAATAGAACCATTATTCCAAGGGACTCCACAAGATGATGCAGGGATCCAGGCTACCTCCTTTTCTCACTTTCCTTTTAGTAAGTTAATGAGAAAGACAGAGTTGTAGAACTCCCTTTTAAGAATCGTTTCCTTCATTTGCCTGTATACTTACTGTAGCCTATTTAAACACTCAGAGTTAGTTGAAGTACAGTAAATAGTACTCTGCTGTGCCTATATTCTTTTGCATCTTTTTCTCTCTAATTGATGCCCTTTCCATGTGGTGAATTTCCTTCCATTCATCGCTCAGCAACGTTTTTTTCTAGGAAACCTTTTGACGTGTCCCTTACACTTCTCCTTCCCTCTGTGGTCTCCTTCCTTTTCCTCTATGCCCTGGTAGGATCTAGCAGCTGATTATTATGTGAGCCTTTGTTCTCATATGATTCTCCCTCGTAAAGAAGATGCTAGTGACCTTTTCCCATTGGCTTTGCATGCCTAGATCTTTGATGATGTTAATCACACACTAGATTCCCAACAAATATTTACTGAGTGAATCAATAATACGAGTTTTACCAGGAGAGCAACATCACGTGGTTATCACTGTCAGAGAACAGACAACTGATTGTCAGGTGCCCACACACACTTCGTGGTTCAGGTTTTGGCCTCCTGTATGTCTTAGGGCTGTTGACTCCCAAAACAGATTTGCATCCAGTTTTCCATCTTGGGGTTGCTCTTGATATGGAAATCAACAGATTACAAACATACACTTCCAAATGTGTTTTATGGTAAAGGTATTTAAAGAGGACTATTTCTTATTTAGGTCGTGGTGAAATTGAGGATAAAGCAGAGAGAAAGTCACTTCTTTTGCTGTCTTTAGTGCTTTATGTTAGCTGACAGGCTGCCTGTGTTTGATTAAAAATGATAGTCTGTAAACTCTTAAAGTTAGGCAGTTAATTTCCCATGACAGCACATGAAGCTGCTCCTCTTCTTCCCTCCCAAACCAAAACACACGTATCAGAGGGCCCTCCTCTGTGAGACATTTGTTTAATGTCGCCTGTCAGAAGAGGTGCTACAACAAATCAGTCAGGTTTGAAGTTTGCAAACATACTTCCACCTTACTGAACATCACAAAGGCTGTCAAAAATTTCATTTCCCTATATTTTCTCTTCTCTCTAGGAAAAAAAAAAACCATTATAGCTGTAAATGTTAGAGAAATGTTGTCATCGGCTTTGGAGCTTCTGCAGGAAGTTCTTTCAGTTTGGATGGAAGAGCTGAAGGAAGTCTCTGCTGACACTTTGGAAATCTTTCCAGCAGTTTTTTTTTTTTTTTTTTTTTTTTATCTTTTCAGCATTTTGTGTGAGCTTTGGAGTTTACTGCTTTCCTGGGTACTAGAAATTTTTCTTCACAATATTAGTTATATTTCTAGCTCTTTATTTTACTGCCTTCTCTGAAAAGGAAAGTATTAGCTTTTCTAAATGGCCTTGATATTTCTCCTTATTTTTTCTTTTGATTTCTTCTCAGTCTTCCATGTACTTTCTACCAAATGTGCTGTTGGGAATTATTATTCACATATGTACCTACTTGGGAGTTGGATGCAATGTATGTGTGTATGCTATGTGTATTTCAGACATTTATTTTACTTGATGGATGATAAATACAAAAACAGAAACCAGTTGCTCTTCAAAATATAATCAGCTACCCCAGCCCTGGAGAAGTTTGCATTTGGCTGTGACAAGGCTAGTGGTATGCCCTCTGCAGAGAAGAGAAGGGGAAGATGGATGCATTTCTAATGCAATCAGG